>JARFOD010122844.1:0-14372 GCA_031763545.1 Mopalia muscosa
AGCAAGACAGCATCGATTTCTAGCTACTTACGAGTAGATTAAACACAAAACCCTTTGTACAGCATCAACGTTACCAGGTTTCCTCCTGGTTGTCCACTGTAATAAGGCTGTGTACAGTGTGAAGAGGACAATCCGTCGTCATATAAGTGAAATAGCCTTGAGTACGGCGTTACCAATCAAACAAACAAACAAAGAAGTCAATAAGATATCCTTATAGACTTTGATTGGTTCCCAACAAATTTGTTAAACGAAGTTAAACGACAGCGGTTTGAGTTACAACAACAACTGTCGCCTGGAATGCTTAAACCTCATATTTTTGTTATTTCCTGCGCAAAGATCCTGTTGTGGCCATTCCAGGAATAAACCATCGCCTTTTTTCAGCGGGTAAAAAAGGGATTTTTATATATAAATAACCGCTAATCAGTAAGCATACAACCATGTTAGTTAATAAGCTTTTTTACAGTTGAGAACAGCGGCAGTGTGCTGCAGGCAACACTAACTTATCAGTTTTTTAAAAATAATCTTGTAACGCAGTGGTATTAAAATGTTTGGTTGGCAGCTTCAAAAATATCTTCGTTGATTTAATGGCGCTTCGTAATCCTGTATTTCGCCAAATATTAACACTGGTATGTCTGCGTATTTGTAAGATAGGCCGGTACTTGTTTCATCGTTGGGTAAACAAAGATGATTTTATCATCGGCTGGCTTTTTTATATTTGCAACCAGCAAGCAGGAAGTAACTTGATTAAATTAATCTGGAATCCTTGTACATGTTAAAGTTATTTTGTGTTTTTAACCGATGTCTCTGAAACGCAGAGGTTTTAATTATCGCTTGGCAGTATCTTGAAGGTCAAGGATGGTACAGAATTATAGGGTATAATACAAGTTCTCAACACAATCATCATGGGAAATATAGTTAAACCAATGGCGAGTAGATTGGAAATTCCTTGCCTGTTTGTCTTCTTGTTTTAATTTTGAAAGCATTGTCGTCATAATATTGATTCTAAAATAGGGTTTCTTTCGTCCCTGTAAAATAAGGTTTCTATTCCCCTTATGACTTGCAATCTATCACTTGGACAGTAATGCAAACTTATTTCAAATTGACAGTTCACTCCGTCCACAAGTAGCACAGGAGCCATTGCCGAATCTCAGTTGAATTAGCATCAATTTAGGAAATGTGCGAGTCTAATTCACTTTGCTGTGTACGAAACAATTTTGACCAGATTCCGGTCGTTGCCAATCTTCTGGGATTTGCCTGTAAATTCATTGCAATATTGACATCTTCCAATAAATGCACCCGAAATTTGTATCTTTCATATGACCCAGAACAAATTCAATAAATAAAATATTTAACTAGAACCAGTCGGAATTTTTTAAAAAGCGCCGTTTGTTAACTGTGGCAACTTAACATAATCGATCGTCGACATTGTCTATATGTATCATTCGTGAATAAGTTCATTCTGTTTAACACAAAAACGCATTGGATAACTTATATTTCTTTGAAATAACAGTTTACAGGTTAATTAATTCCAAAGCGATGTAATGTGTGGTGTTTGCTACATATTTATGACATACTTTCCATACCATGAACCTTCTGGCTTAGGGCAGTTTGTTTGAAATGTAGCAATGCTGTCTTTACATAGCACTGGAAGAAAATTAACATTGAAACATAATTAAAACCTTTCAGATCTTGGTTGTGCCAGTGTCAACTGTTGTTGGAATACACCGCCATCATATACGTGAAATTCGCTTAAGCAGGCATAAAACACCAATCAATAAATCCATCTATGCCATTAACATGGTATTGAGACCTACTTCCTCCTGGGATGTCTTTAATAGGTTACCTTAAATAACTGGAGATGTAGATCTTTGTAGAAACTTGTCTCAGGGAGTTTATCTAGAACATCAGATGGTTTATCATGTTTTCACATCGAGAGCCCTGTGCATTAATGTTTAGAAATATATGACCACGTTAAATGATTTTATGAGGCGGCTAACCCAAGTCAAGATAAATAATTAAAGAAAAAATTTAATAAAAGCTAGTAAATTTTAATAGCTTGATAACGGTCTTAGCATCGAGATCGAAACGTCGCTACCCAATTATATTCAGAAGTTGTACATCCATAACAGTCGTCATGTCTTATAACTATAAGCTCGACTATGTCCGTCCTTAGTGAAGCCACCAGTATCATTAACACGATTCAACAATTACAACAAACCGCCTAATTAACTTAACACAGTCTTGTCGCGAAATGTTCCAGCGGGAATGTCGTTTATCGCTAAAATATCGCTTCAGTTACAGCAAGCCATTAACTATTGGCGATAACAAGGTATCACTTCAACTGGTGATCAAAATGTCTTTAGTCTGCTTATCATCAAGGCCGCCTTGTCACATTGACATATTGAAGGATTGCCCTATAGGGCCCAAGCGATTTTTAAGGTACCAGAGTAAATTTTAAATAAACATTGTGGAACCTTTGATGTGTAAGTAGGGAAAGCGGGGTAAGTACACTGCTTTGCCCGGGGGCCTCTGTAATTACCATGCTTATCAACTCTGGCGATTGAAATAAAATTTGCGTATCAGGTATCTTGACATTGCGGCCATTTATCTGGCACACTGCCATATAAGTGAAATAACCTTAATGCTTTTTATACGGCTTAAACACCATTCATACAAACAAACAAAGCAGTCTCTTTTTAGTTAAATAACTTGATATTGTCAATCTTTTAAGACTGATTGTATTTATTTTTAACAATTAATCAATCTATCTCATTGGTCCTTAGTGTAATGAACTAGAGATATATGAAAGGAAAACCATCCGAGACACCATCAATACTCAATAGTCATTTGTTGAGCCAATACGAGTCAACACTAGATTTAGTCCCAAATGAGCGTATTAAGCAACAGAATATTGTCTGAAAGAATTCTCCGGAACTACTTTTATCACTGAGGTACACGGTGATAAACATTGACCGTTTCTAATCAACTAAAGAGATTCAGGGAAACGATCGAATTTGGTGTTGGCCGCAATATTTCTTCGTCAGCTTAATAGGCAGGGTTTGACCAACATTAGCCCTAAGTCATTCAATCGTTTCTGTCTATAGATATATAAACTTTTGCGTGGGTGAAATTCTGGTCATTTGATACTCTGTATAACAATTGGTGGACTATTCGGCTCTGCCAGCCAGAATTCCCGCTTACTTGTTACTTCACCGTTGAATCTATAAAACGCTATATATGGCGTCGTGGACCTAAAGAACATAACATCTACTTTGGCTGATTGATTGATTGATTGATTGGTGTTTTACGCCGTGCTTCAGTGTATTTCACTTCTATGACGGTGGTGTATTCACTCAATAATAGACACTAGCACCACAAAAGATGTGGTTCTGGTTTGTTCCACAGCATTTGTAACATATTTTTGAATGTGGATAAAGAAACTTGTACATGCATGCAACGGATATCAAATTTGATAGAACCTACAGAGTGCATATTCTGGACGGAGAAAAATCGGTTGCTATCAGAATCCTCTGCTGTCAGCAAAACTATACTCCAGATATAAACCTTTCTCAATTGTACTCCGACCAAGTTCATTTCACACAAGATCCTGCTGCCTTAACTCAGCACTACAGGGAAATTATTTTTTTAAATATAAAATGCATATTTCTTTAACTCGTCTATAGGTCGGCCAATATAAGTCGATTGTCCGAAGTCGATTTAGTTTCAATTAGCGAAGCAAATTACTTGTCTGAAATTGCTCCGCTGGGAACTACTTTTATTACAAACTCACCGCCTTATCGATTTGCATACTGTTTATTACCAACTGAGAAAAAGTGAGTTTTGATCGAAATTCATGCATGCTGTATTGGGTTAATGACCTTTTTTTTTACCTGGACTGACAGTTGTCCGAAAACAAGTCGTTTCCTAAATTCCAACTGAGAATTCCTGTACACCCCAATCTTCAATTGGGAATCAACGGATATGTATATAGAAAGCCACATACCCACAAATCCAATGTTTTGCCAATATACTGTGGCAGCTTTCCAAGGATGATCCATTCTAAAATAAAATCGATTCTACTTCCTACGTCGAGACAATGACTCTAAGATACACCCGGGCCATCTTGTTTTGCACTTCTTTTATGTGCTGGGCTGTGGCATAGGCCGCCCCAAATATTGGCGGAAACTAATGCGCGATGTGCTGGCATAGCCTACGAGAGTTGTCTTAGTTGTCGTCCACTATAGAAACTCTCGCGAGAATACGATCTTGATATCTTGATAGCACACTTAATCATTTTACCCTTACATTAAACTTCAGCTTTCTATCAGTCTGGATAATGAAGCTTTTCTCTAAAGATCTCTAAAGTCCACAAAGGCGTAAATCTCTTTATTTGCACACATAATCAACATGTCCCTGGCATTAAACTTTAGCTTACTATCCCCCACTTAGTGTATATTTATGTTGGATGTCTACAAAGGTGTCAATTTGATACAACAGGGAATTGTACAGTATTCTTAACGTCTACAAATACCATGCATAATCCGTTCATTTCACATTCACCTTCAGTGGAACTATTTAATCCGAATAAATTGTAGCTGCATTCCACCAGGCGTGTTCTGTTATATTTATGGAATAATTAGCCCCAGAGGATATACTAGGCGACTTTTTTGAAAGATTGAATTTGAAACCTCCGAAAACTTCACGGTTACAGCGAGAGCGAAGACGTAAAATTAGTTAGCATACATACAAGAAAACAGGGAACACCAGACACGCACATTTACATTGTCGGGCAAGTCTCCAGAATATATCATTCGGGAGGTTTCGACTCCTAGAAATTGATTCAAACTTTTTTCTTCCAACAGTTATAAAAAAGGTAGTGCCTGAACAATGAGATCAGCTGTGTTACTACTCGCATCGGTAATTCACACCGCATAGCTCACTATCGGAGTGGCGTCACGAGCTGCGCATGTTCATGGCGCCACGATCTGCTTTATCGTGGCGTCCTACGAGCTTTCTGTGCGGTGTTAGTCTGCTCGACTCCTGTCTGTTTTTAGTTTAGTTGTTGCCACAGGCACAGAGGTGCCAGTCGTATTTGGTGTGGCCCACATTAGAGCAACTACAAACAAATAGATCGTAGTGACCGTTTTATAATTATGGTTGGATTGGTGGATTTATTGATTCATTGGTGTTTTACGCCGTGTCTGAGGGCATTTCACGTTTAGGACAGTGGTGTATTCCAACAGTTATTGACATTTGCACAACCATAAAATGTCAAACATTTTGATATTCTGGGAAAGTTAATCTCCCTCCATAGTGCCCAGTTAAGATAACATTGCTTATCTTCAAACAAACTGCCCTTAGCCAACTAGGATTAACAAAAAAAAATTTGTGTGTGTGTATTGCAAACAAAATATAAGCCCATCTAGCATATTTTCTTTCGAGATGGAAATCTGACACATCCAAAAAGTAGCCAATCCTTCATTTTAGTTGTTCCAGAAAATCGATATCAATGATATGCTTCAAATCTCGCCAAAACAGTTAATCATGAACTGTAGTGGTGTAACGGAAAGAAATTGTTCAGAAATGCGGATATCATTTAGGCTGAGCTTACCATTTTGGGGGTCTGTGTGTGTGGCTGGTAATGGGTAGGGACTAGATGCACATGTATTTTAGGCCGAAGGAGGACGAAACCGACTTGCGTCCTTTATTTACCACTTTTCGTGCCAACCTGTGTGGCCTAATATTCAAAGGAGGGCGCTCACGGCCGTGGCGTAATGTTTAGCATGTTCGCTTACTAATCCTACATCGATGTACCCTGCCACGGGTTCAAGTCCGCCTGGCGATCACCCGATAAAGTCAAACGACGTTGTTCCAGCGATCGCGGAGGTGGTTTTTACTGGTTATCTTCCCGATGTTCCACCGCATTTAAGCAAGACACAATGTGGAATATTCGTCGTTTTATATTGAAGTGATATACCCTTGAATACCCCTTGAACATCAGAGGTGGGTTACTGTAAAGGGCGTTTTTTGCCAAATGGCTGTACTAATGTCCAAGTAATGTGGCTATATACAGTTGTAATACACCACCGTCATATTTTGAAATATTCCTGAGCGCAGCTTTAGATATCAATGTATAGCGTGACTGTTTATATTCGGAGTACACGTCACCGTCATTTAAGCGAAATACTCTGAAACATCGCGTTGATCAAGCATTTAATTCAATGAATCAGTCGTGAAATCAATCAAGCAATTAATCAGCACGAGCTCATGTGAATAAAATAGCATAACGTACAGAGTAAACCCAAATAAAGCAAGCCGCGGAGTAATCCGTTGTCGAGTAACCTGCTGTACCACATAACTAAAAACCTAATTCCGCTACGTGTTCATCGAGTTCGTTATTGTGATGTTAAGACACTTCCGCGATTTCAGAAGAGTCGCGAAGTTGACAGGCGCATCGCGGACCAGTGCCTGTAATTCACGATGTTAGGCCGGAAATGGTATCAGCAGTTGATACTATCAATATAACATCGATGCGCTTTTCCATAAAAATACGCCAAAGAAAAAATAATATTTTAATATTGGTCATTCGATCAATGCAAACACTATGAAAATGAAAACAGAATTACTTTTTCTGTTCATCAGTTTTTTTTCAGCATATTTTGGTAAGAAATAATACCAGTTCAAAATAAAAACCTATATTGCTAAATATCTGGAAATTAATTTTATTTAAGCCTGGTTCGAATGCTTGTCGGGCTATTGTTAGTAACCAATTTTGATCTAGCTTTGGTATATATAATTATTTAGATTTATACCAAGACCTTAGGCAAGCTATCTCCCACAAATTATAGAGTAGCAGAAAAGTTCATGCTTGACTTTGGGCCCGCGGCCCAAACTGTGTTGGCCTGTGATCCTTCTTTGATGTACCGGATAGGTGACTCCGGGTATTGCAGGGTGACTTAACGAGGCTTTGTCTGAATTTCCCATCACATTAGGTAAGGCAGACTGTAAGAAGTGGACCAATCCGTCGTGCGAAAGTAGAAAGTAACCTACATAGCGATAGTCCGGCCTGTCTCCACAGCTTCCCGCCTGTATGCATGCACTGTAGGAGGCAGGAGATCGAAGAGCATGAATCGCCTAACTGCATCAGACCTGATAAAACATGTGATATATACACAACTTGTCAAAGCAAGACATCTAAAGAATAATAGGGGCCTAAGTACAACCAGAAGTCTATCAAGTAGAAGTATGAAGCCAGCCATTGCCCATTCTCTAGGGCCTACTTTCGGAGGACTTTCATAGTACCACATGACTCCGTGCGCAAGAAATGGGGGATTTCGTTTGTTTTGCGCAGTTTAAATGGCAGAATCTACTGACGCCATTGGTAAACATGTCAAATGTAACCTTTGAAAAACGGTAGAAATAGGTTTAGCACGATTTCAAATGGATTCCACATCCAATTCATATTCTTCGATGTTCCGCTATTTTCCGCTAGAGGGCGCTTTTTCAACTATCAGCGCTGGCCCAGTCACAATTCCGTTGAAACTGGGTAATGGCTGGTTTCATACTTCTACAAGACCACTGTTAATTTGCCATTAGCCGTGATGTTAACGATTGGTTCCACGGCTCCCTCCCAATCTTTCGTTTGGCAAAAACGCCTGGCACATACCTTAGTCTGTCCTTTTGGAGTTCTATTAAAATCTTGACAGGGCATGACAGATAAAAATTTAGCTACAAACCCTGGAGTGTGATAGGGGTTGCTAAGCTACCTTCAGAATGTAAACAACAGCCCAATCACCCTTCCATCAAACGGTGATAAATACACCAAATGTGGCCTATTTAGGCTATAATATTACACGGAACCGAAACCTCCACTCAATTACATCACATCAATACCAAGTACTTCACCAAAAACAAATTTCCAGGTCCAAAACAAGACAACACTGTGACAAACATTTTTATTAAGACCTATATTCGAGGGGTGACAAAAGGGAAGTTCATAATAGTGGTCTTTCGCCTTCTACTTACCTAATTGATAGACGTTGACAACAACATTCAACTAGGTTATGCAACTTTTTTCTAGAAGAGCATTTAAAGCACCAAACAGAAAGATGGCTGCCCACACTCATTCCAGAGTGACGCTTGCTCTGATTTATTTCGTTTAGCTTTTCTAAGTTTACTTTTCACGTAGGTAAAATGATTGTTGAATACTCGTTGGTTTTATACTGGACCATGGTGTAAATTTTTTTTTTTTTTTTTTTGTGCGATTTCCCTCTAACAAAACTTTGCTGGTCTGTAAATTGGTTATAGTTTTGTGTGGTCTTACATCAGATAAACGAATGTTTTTTGTTTTGTTTGCAGACGACGTGAAAAACTAGGCGCCTTTTTACAGAGTAACCCTGTGCAGTACGGCATATTGGCGTTGGTTGTTGTTGACGTCATCATTGTCATTCTAGAAATATTGATAGACTTTGGAATGATTACCAGTGAGTATGGAGCTAACCCAATCACGTCCACGTGGCCACCCTCCACGTGCTGTTCTTGTTTGTGTACCTTTCAAATGGCATTGCTTTTCATCTTTGTCTGTCCTGCTGCCATATTAGCGAAATAAAATCAAGTATTTGGGTTATCCTATTCGTTGATAAGTCCTGACTTAAAGATGCCCAGTCGAGGTCTGATATATCATGACACAGCCAGTTAACCAACCAACGCAGGCTACATCATTATAACTGGGCCAATGTTACTTCTGGGTGTATGTGCACACAGTAGCCTATTGACCTCGCGGTTATGGCAAGCCGTTTTATCAGTTCGGTCTTGATCATAAATCAGTTATATTCTCTTACACATACGTGAAATTCTTTTTCACATATGTCAAACTGTTTTTTAACATTTGTAAAATAAATGACTTTATTTGTTCCCATATGTAAAAGATTTACAAACGTGAAAAAGAATTTCACTTCTGAGAAAAACAATTCAACATAAGTCAAAGATGATTCTACATATGTAAAATAAACGTTTATTTTACATATGTGGAAATCTTTTTTCACTGAATCTACAATATGATCATAAACACATACAACCTCTGCATTTCGCAAATCATTTGAAATTTTCTGGCGAAAAAAAAATCAGGGAAATTACGTTTCTTTTATAGGCCTACAAGTGACACCGATTCCGCAGTGAGCATTACTACGTCTGATTCGTCGGGAATAAAAACTGATGTAGATAACAAAAAATATACTGTACAAAAAAAAAATCTGTCGCCTGATATAATGTCCACTCTCGACTTGTTACGAATATTGGCATTTTTCAGAATGGAATGTATGGTTTTATGTTTCGGCCGTTGTTGATTATACATATATGCATGTGTTTGTCTCTAATCGACTTTTGGCAGTCTGCGCTTTGCTTTGTTGTTGTTGTTGTTGTTGTTGAAATCTCGCTGTAAGGGACCATTTCCTGCAACGGTGTCGGAGTCTGTTCTGCTGAGGCTTAACTTGCACAGCACGTCCTGTGGAATATACTCCTATCGTCTTTGCATTCGTCGTGAAAGGCGATAGGAGCATATACGAAGGTTGGATACAGTCACTTTCTCTGCGGGAGAAACCGTTTTTCATTTTTTGATAAGTGGAACTCTTTTGAACATATGTAAAATAAAAGTTTATTTTACATTAGTGAAAGTAATTTTCACATCCGTAAAATAGATAGGTGTTTGTGTTCTATGTTACTTATATAAAAAAGAATTTCACATATGTTGAAAAGAATTTCACATATGTTGAAAAGAATTTTACATATGTTGAAAAGAATTCTTGAATGAATGTAGAATGAATTTGTATTTTACATAAGTGAAATTGTTTTGCACATAAGTACAAATCTTTTTAACATAGTAAAAAAGAATTTCACATTTGTGAAAGGCAATTGTACAAATGATAAGTCAAATAAAAGCAACACTAATTCGACATATGTAGAATAAAGGTAGAAGTGATAAAACGGCTAGTGATACGCCATAACAATATATTTTACCAAATCATTTAATAAAATGTCGTGATAATAACTAGAAAAATAAACTTAAAACACTTTTCTCTTTTTAACTTTCAGTCCCTGAGAATGAAGATCACACGATATCAGTGAATGGGTCGAGCCACGCCTTTCATAACTACAGTTATTTTGATTCCTTCAACCTTACCACGCCTGTGTACCATGTAGAACCTCACGCGCTACGGGCTCATCCTGACCAATCACATCACTCACTTCATAGCAACGTTACATCACATCATCAAATTTTATCCAATCACAGTGATTATCACAAGAACCATTCCGATCCCCATGGCGATCACGATATACATCATGGCGATGCACATCACCATAGCAACAAGGAAACTGTGGAACATATATTACATTACAGTAGTTTGTCAATTTTAGCAATATTCGTTGTAGAGGTAAGAAATATTATTATTTTCCTGTGGATGGGTGTCCTGTCGAAACAGGTGTCCGTATACTATGAGTGGGTTGGGTATTAGATCTAGTGCCAGTATACCGAGAATGGGTGTCCTGTCGAAACAAGTGCCCGTATACTATGAGTGGGTTGGGTATTAGACCTAGTGTCAGTATACCGGGAATTTGGTGTCCTGTCGAAATAGGTGTCTGTATACTATGAGTGGGTTGGGTATTAGACGTAGTGTCAGTATACCGGGAATGGGTGTCCTGTCGAAACAGGTGTCCATATATTATGAGTGGGTTCGGTATTAGACCTAGTGTCAGTATACTAGGAATGGGTGTCATGTCTAGCCTGGTGTCTGTATACTATGAGTGGGTTGGGTATCAGACTTGGTGTCAGTATACTGTGAGTGGGTGTCATGTCGAGCCAGGTGTCCGTATACTATGAGTGGGATGGGTATCTGATCTTGTGTTGGTATACTAGAAATGGGTGGGGCATTGGGCTCTGTGTACTATGAGTGGGCGGGATATTAGACCTAGTGTCAGTATTCTGGAAGTAGGTATCATGTCGAGCCAGATGTTCTTATACTATGATTTGGTTGGGTATCAGACCTGGTTTCAGTATTCTGGAAGTGAGTGTCATGTCGAACCAGGAGTCGGTATACTGTGAGTGGATTGGGTTTAAGATCGACCTGGTGTCAGTATTCTGGGAGTGAATGTCATGTCGAACCAGGTTTCCGTATACTATGAGTGGGTTGGGTATTAGACGTGGTGTCAGTATACCGGGAATGGGTGTCATGTCGAACCATGTGCCTGTATACTATCAAGGGGTTGTGTACTAGACATAGTGTCAGTATGCTGGGAATGGGTGTCATGTCGAACCAGGTAACCGTATACTATGGGTGGGCTGGGTGTCAGATCTGATGTCAGTATACCGGGAATGGGTGTCATGTCAAAGCAGGTGTCCGCATACTATGAGTGGGTTGGGTATTAGACATAGTGTCATATACTTGAAATCGTTGTCATGTCGAACCTGGTGGTTGTATACTATGAGTGGGTTGGGTATTCGACCTAGTGTCAGTATCAAGTCACATCAAACTAGGTTCCAGTTTCGATATTCTGTACATGGATTGTCAGTATAGGCCTACTGTTTTTATGTAGTTTTTTTCTTTTCTACAAGGTTGCCGTGGTTGGAGAACATAGGATTTTTTATTTAAAAAAACTTCTTTTAAGATTATCAGTTGGTCTTAATGATAAACTGTTCACATGTATCAAATTAATTTCTGGTTTTCGGCTCTTTTTTATCGAATTAATTTTCTTATTTATATATTTTTTGTGAAATTAAATTTTCTTATCCTGCGGTTGTTCTAATAAATCCCATGTTTTCATTTGCCAGGTTTTCTCTCTTTCCATTTATTCTCAACGCTTGGTTAATAATTGGCTTTTGTGCAAAGTTCTTTTTTCCTGATTCCAACGCAATCGTGGGTTAGCTTAAGGTCCTCCCAGTGACATAATATAAATATGCCATATGCCCGAACACATCCCTTCATTATACAGCGTGACATGGTTTAAAAATATTGAACAGTTGACGTAAATGGTGTCAAGGAAGTAGCAATTTGAAAAAGAGGATGCAAACATTTTTTGTCTGAAAGTACGATTCAGAATAAATATAACTTACATGTGTTTTTACCACTCTTTCATATGCCAAATGATGTACCATTTCAAGTGATTCGTAACGTTGGAAGCCCCATATCTCGGGTGAATATAAACATATTGTTTCACTTTTGAATCGAATAGCTTGAAGAATACAATGCCACAACACCACAGTGTGCGCAAAATTTCATTGAGGGCACGTTTGCCTCGTGCTGTGTCTAAGTTTGTATATGCCTGTGAGCTCTTTGTCGACATTTTGGGTGAGTTTGCCCGCCACTAGAATGACGTATAAGTAGGGATTTGTTTCGTTGCCCCGGTGTTCTCAGATGCAAGGGGCAACATGAAGCTGATCTGTTTCGTAATTGCCCTGTATTTGCCCTGTATTTGTCTGGTCTTGTCTTTGTTTGTTGCTAGTGGAGCAGAAGGTGGTTTCCTTCACCCATTGGGCTTGCGTGCGTCATGTGAGTGAAACAACCTTAAGTAGGGCGGTAAACCCCAACCATACAACCAAACAAACAAGCTTCCATAACTAAAACATTGCCATGTGTTTTCATGTATTGTAGGTGTTTTGTAAATTAGTAGCGGAAGGACTCCATTTCTTCAAGCATAAAGCTGAGGTAAGTGTCAAGAGATCGTAAAAAAACACTTTTGTGGCAATCAGCATAAAATAATGACATACTAAAATTGTTGAAAATCAATGTGACGAGTACTATAGAAAGAGCAGCTCGGTTATCATTTACTATAACATAATAAGGAACGGCTGTACGTTATCAAGTACTAGTTATCTTTGAAAATCACTGGCGTCTTGGCATGATATGCTGAAATATGCAGCCTTTTGCCAGCAGGCAGTTCCTTATATTGTCCTCATTGATCAGTTTTTTTATAAGGGTACATGATTTCCTTACTATACTTCATCAATTCAGTTTGAAAGGCATGAAAAATAAAGGTTAATATGAAAGGGATTTGTTGTTTAATTTGTTTGCAGGTGTTTGATGCTATCATTGTTATAGTCTCTTTCTCTCTGGATATAGCCTTCTCCTTCGTCAGCGTCACATCCGCCGCAAGAGACGCAACTGGTTTAATGGTGTTATTGAGGTTATGGCGTGTGACACGGATAGTTAACGGTAAGTTTATCTCCCCGCTACAAGTTTGAAGGTTTGTTTGAACTATAGCCATAATAGCAATGCTGTCTTTACCCAGCAAGGGATATACATTTACTTTCCAACTCCAAAATATAGTCCAACGACGTAATTTGGATGTTCTTTACACTGTGAACACAAAATCATCCCTTGATCATGTTTATAACTTGATTTTGAGCACTGCCTTCCGTTATTATTTTTTGCCTCCAGTCGTAGACTCCTACTGTCGTTGAATCGGCTTATTCCACTGGCCTATGCATTTAGGGGAAAACTACAGATGGGACTAGATTATATGCCCTTCGACTATAACACCATGATATATAGGTGTAGCCTACAATGTGCCAAGGTTAATACACCCATGTCTTAACCTGACTTGTGAACATATTTTGCAGCCATCAAGTGTCTAGTTTGGCAAAGCAGCCTCAAACTTTGGGGTAAACTCGGGCCATCATATATATATATAATCTACTCCACGCTTACGGAAAACCCTGGCTGCTTAAAATGTGAACATATGTCAAGTAGGTCATAACAAATTTATAAATGATAAAAGAAAAAAGAAAAATACTACAATGTGTAGAATGTTGATTTCGGGAATTTTTCAATTCGTCGGTAACTTTAAAAAGTTAAAAAGACCTTCTCATTGCTCTGCAGCTGAATGACATCATTAACAATTTACCGTGCTCCAAATTACTTATGTTAATCTCACTATAAAGGGCAATTACTCTAATACAGAGGCCTGGTTTTAGACCCATAAAACCAGACCCATGAAGGTGGAACTGTCGCAGTTTCAATCAAATGGATGATTTCAGGATTGCTTTCAGATACCCGTTTAGCCCTTAAGCCTCTAGCAATGACTGAGAGACAAACGGTTCTTTGTTTGTTGAGCAGTCTAGTGTAAACCCAGGAACGCTTCTGGGATTTCATTTGGGCTTTATCTGGCTGCTTAATCGACAATAGTGCAGGAAAACAGCAATTAAATATCTGTATTGATTGATTGATTGATTAAATTATTAAATGATTGTTGATTAAAAGATTAAATGATTGATTGACTTATTTGAGGAACTTCAACAGTAAGTCCCCGTGAGGGAGCGGGTGGGCCATGGCCCTGCAGAATACTCCCTCGGCTTCCTCGGTCGATCGTAAGAGGCGAGA
>JARFOD010122855.1:0-14371 GCA_031763545.1 Mopalia muscosa
TCCACATATTTATAGATATATATTTAAACTATATAGAAATTTGCTCACATTTTGCTAGACATGTATACAGGCCTACCAAATATATCAGTTGTTATACAATATACAAGTATCAACAGATTTATTCCAGAGCTGCATGTTTAAAATTAAAAGGAGAGATTAAAAGCACTCACCTGGTTGGATTTAGGAGAGTATTTTTATTATCTAGAAAAATTATATTTAGCATAATGTTAAATTGGACAATCTGCGAGAGCTGAATACAGTCTACCTATAAATCTTTATGTGAGCATTAGGTGAGGGTGAGTCATCACTCTCCTCAAATGTGAAACCCAGTTATGGAAATGAGAGTAAAAGCGTTGTATGCCTTAACTTGTTGGAAGAATCTCGATATATTTTGTTAACGTAATATTTTGTATTGTGTTATTGTAAATATATACCGTACGCCTTAATATTTACTAGCTATAATAAGGTATTTCGTCGTCCTGCAGAAATTGGAAGAAAGCAAAACTCTTGGTCTGAAGTCAAAGAAACTTTTGTTCAAACTAATAGAGAAAACAAAGAAACTAATCAGACGTGTTTGGGGCGGTTCTGTATATAGGTAAGTTTTTATCTCACAAGGAGATGCCCAATGAAATAATTTTTTTTGGGGGGAGGGGGGTCAGGAAGGCGCCCTCAAATGACTTTCGTATGGAAATGATTTTTGCTACGGTGCCAAGGGACTAAAAAAATGTCCTGGTGGCCTTACCTCTAATTTACCAGTCAACTGACAATTAACGAGCAGTGGGAAATAATTTTTGTGTCATAATTTAGCTGTATAGTTGTAACGACTTTCATGCGTTTTCATTCTATTGTATCTTCTATAGATACAATAGTATCTTCTATACCGTCAGCATGCATTGATTTAAAAAAAAATTGTATTTGATTAGCCTCGTAAATATGATATGAATAGAACAGACTATATTTTAAATTTTCAGTTCGGAGTCTAACAGTTCCTCATCGGAGAATGAGATTCAAGAATCCCCCAAGTCATCTGAGTTAGACCATAAAAGCGACCCAAAGAACTCAAAAGTCAAAAAACGCAAGAAGATCTCCAACGGATTAGTTAAGAGGATCGCCAAACCGGGGATCTTCAAGATCCATCCGTGGCCTCTTGGAAGTCCCGAGGGCCCCGGGATAAAACCAGAAAGACCCATCAACTATGGTAAATATTAACGATTGTGTTAATTGTCCATACATTACGACAAAAAAGCAATTGAACAAAATAAGTGTACAAAATCTTACTTACACATATAGAATACACTTTATTTTTCTTCACACTTTGAGGGGTGGGGACGTTTGGTTTTTGATGATGACTGATGGCTAATTAGAAAGAAAAGAAGCATAAAAGTTTGTCTTAGCCCTTTGGACGGTTCAACTTTGACACATACAAGCCAACTATCATATCGAATTAAACATGATCTCGTTCTAGGTATTTTCGTTGTCTCCACGTGGATGACAGAGAATCCCGGTTCAAGCAGCACCCCTTCTGTCGATTTACTGGTGAGAAGGGAGAATGTCGCTAATCGTTCTTCCTCTATTTTGACTATAAACTCCTTGAGTTCCAGTCAGGAGGACGAAGGCTCAGTAGTCACGGCTGTTCTGGATGAACAGGAAGAGGCTGGAGTTACTCCCCCTGGCGACGTTCAGAGGGATAACATAAATACATCCACAGGGACTGTGACTGATGAAGTTCAGTTGGCTGAAATGAAGGACGTTTATCTAAGGGCCGTTAAGAAGTTCAAAGCTACTGACAAAACTGAGCTCAGCCTGAAAATTGGTAAGTTGAAAATAACTGTAGATCAGTACATCATAAAATTTACTGATATCACCGGATTAAGTTTTACTAAACTTGTCTTTTCGTCCTTAGCTCAGACATGTTCTTCTATAACTCGCAACTTTTTCAATTTGAACGAAAAATTTGTTTAAAATAATGGAAACGGAATCGTACATTAATAAAGCGTGTATCAAACAATTGTTAACACGGTCTTGGTATTTTATTGACAGGACAAATCGTGAAGCAAAAGAGACCAGCCGATGACCGAGGGTTTGCTTATGGCTGGATAAAAAGCAGAGTGGGCCTAAAGCAGTATGGGTTCTACCCAGTCAGCCACGTGACCCTGAGCGGGAAGGAGAAGTGAAGGAGAATTGATTCAAATTAAACCAAGTGTGGGGGTTAATAAGGTAAGATTTGAACAGGCAAGCTGAAATTTTTATATATATTTTTTTAGTAGACTTCTATGCACATTGAAGAAAAGAAAATACATTAATAAGACGGATTTGTTTGATTAATTATTCGATGTTGTATATCTCTAACAATGGTATATACAAATGTGTTCTATACATGTGCATGCTGCCAGTTCATTTAATTTAATGTTACATTCGACTTTTGTTTCTTTTTTCAGGTCCTTGTTTTTACCACCCTAGATGGGCGTGTTAATTTAAGTTATTGGAGCCAAATCTCAGATGATGCGTTTATTTATTTACTATTTATAGTCTGGTATTTCAATTGAATTCTTAATTTTGATATTAGTCAGAGCTTTTGCTCTTCTTATTAGTCATATTTTGTACCCTTTAGTTTAAAGTTTTTTATGGTCACAAAGTGATCTTGTGACCAGCATATAAGTTAAAATAAAGTGCTGATACTCGCCGATATATGTATGTTATTATAGGTCAAGTTAAGGTGAACCCCTGTAATATTAAATCCAAATATCAACTTAAGGAATGTATTTTTACATTCAGTGCCACGTGGTGTCTAATTATTGGTCAATCTGGTTCTATATACCAAAGAAAAAGATGTGCCTGTTGCCAGGCGAATTACCACAACTCATGTTTTACTAGTTTAGAACATCTCGTGGCATGGTCACGTGTACCTAGTTCTGTGTCCCTCACGATACCTACTTGCGGTATCAGGAAAGTTGACGGGCTGCATGTTATGAATATGCCGAATTTATACAAACTGTGATGCCTGACTAAACTATAGCTAAGCGGATATTCGAGCTGGAGATCTGGCGCCATTCAATGGCTCCGGTTTAAACCGAAAATCTGTCCCAACGATGTGTTATCCCCAAATTCTAGAAAATTTAAGGTACATTTTCTCAAGCACACAAATTATGTCGCTCTAAATATTGGTGGCTCTGTAATTATACAATTTATACATGTAACCAAAGCAAATTACACAGTTTACAGAATAGCTTTTACAAGAAATTACTTAATAATATTGGTCAATATCCAGAAATGTGTAGGTTCTGCATTTAATATGTATATAATATCAATTAGGATTGTTAAACAATTAATTATTTTCACAATACGTGTATTTTCAGAATATGTATGAATTGGTTATTGGTAATAAATGAACTTTTACTGTCGATGATTATTTATTGTTTGATTAAAATTATTTATTTATTGTAATGCTGTGTCATTTCGTTTGTTTATTGGGCGTTTTCATTTTCAACTTCAAGATTATTTATCATTATTCAAACTAATTTGGAGATACTTATTATTGTTTAAGGTATAAAAACAACCTGAGAATTATCTTATTGTAAACATTACAGAAGCTTGATCGAAAAGTATCAATCATTGTTAAGTTAAACATTTTCAAATTGGGATAAAACAAACATATATTTCAATAGGCTATTACATGTAAAATAAAATCATATAGAATACAAAACAATAATTTTGTTTTTAAAAGTTTTCTAAATTTTCTAGTCTTTTCTTATACTTTATCAAGTAACCGTGGAAATACATTAATTCTTGACAAGTCCGTTAAACTGTCTGGATGAAAGTTTACCCATGCTGACTTTATTACCACATATTGTGATTATTGCTCACTTTGTACATTATTAAAGCTTGTGTATTGTCAAAATACATATCGGTAAGGTTTTGATTCTGTTTCATTTACGTCGACTTGCTAGGTGAAGACATTTGTGTTGCAGCTGTTGATGCAGAACATTCCTAATTCTCAATCAATATTATTTTAACACAATAACACAAGGGGAGAACGTCTTGTTTACAATTGAGGACATATTTTGATTAACTAGCATTTAGATCATATTTTCTGCGGACACCGCAAAATTAACTAACACAATAATTAGCTGTTGGTGCACACCGAAAGATCTGTCGATAGCTTGTGATTAACGTCTTTAACACCCTCACCTGCAATAACACCCTTATGGGTGTAAACACCATCTGATGTGGATGCTTTTTTGTCATATTATAACTTGATACCCTTTTTGACACTCATAGTACACTCTTAAAGGGTGCCCTTAGTCCTCAAAAAGGTGTTTTCCACAATTTAACACCCTTTCGACACCTTTTTAGCCCATTCTAAACGTTATTTGCGGACCTACCTCTGGATTTCATGAGAAGATTAATTCCAGCTCTAAGGTCATGTCTCAACATCCTCGGTCATTTCCGTACCTTAAATAACTGTACTGGTACGGAAAGTGTCGAAGGATGTTCCAACATGCCCTAAGGTATCACGGAGCCATCTTTCGCGGGTTATCCCCTGTTTTTCGGGATTTTTATTAAAAGAGGTTTGCACTATACATTCGCCAAAATCTAGCTCACAATAAAGTGTGAAAATGAAATTCACAAAGGTTTGCCGAATCAAAACTTTCCTAAATCCAAGAAAATAAAAACAAAAAAACGTAGTTTCTGACTTCCGGGTTGAAGTCAAGCAGAGAAAAATCATGCTAGACTTATATACTATCATCGGCAAAGTGTGTGTTGGGTCATCGGTTTAAAAAAAAGTGTTGATGTGTTAATTAATTCTATGTGTGGAGGTTACGCGGTGCGGACGGTGTAGAAGAGGACACTGATGTAAACCCATGTTTTGCAGTAAATTTGACGTTGAAAATTTTTGTTAAATTTGGACTTGACATTAGACGTTAGGTAATTTTACTTATACGATGGTGTGCCAGCATGAGACCAATAACTTTTTTAATTTTAATGACTAGCAACGTCTTTTAATTTTGGTTAAATTAAGATTAGATCCTCGGCTGGGTGTATAGACATAGAACTAGATCTAGTGTTTTCAAAATATTTTATACAAGTACGCGTTTATCTGGTTTCAACTCGCGAGTGACGCGCAAAGTTTCACGGGAAGACACCTACACCACTCTACGACAGCCCTAGGGCCAATCCTTGCCTGAATCACAAGGGGGGTTCACTCTTCCTGTCATTATGGTGATCTCACAGCAATTTAAAAGTTGGTATTTGATTAATATGCCTCAACGTTTTGTCAATGATTCCTGATATCTCTGTGAATTATCCAGCTGTATGTATTGAACATATCAAAAACTTCTGTTGGCTTCATAACACGTATTGTCAACTTTCACAAGCACAGAGTTCTGTAGAATGATTGTCTAGTCCGCGGTAAAAGGATTATACTTGGAATTTTTTTGCGACGCTAAGTAAATATGTTCAGCTTACCCTTTGTGATATGTATGATAACCTATGTTGTGGATTTGAGCAATGCAGCACACAGATCTCCTCATATCCCAACATCTTCAGGCGCGATCAATGTTACTTTAGCATCCAGTGTTCCAGTTTATATCGTGGACGAGAAATATCTGAGTTTTACGATGGACAGCGGGGTCTTCACCGGCCACCTGCGGGGCTTTAATACAAGGTATAAATAGTCAGTAGAAATTAACAAGTCTCGTTTATTCAAAAGGCCACACGTTATTAGAAAGTTCTCCAAATGATAACATCATCATATTTCAACCTTACGTGATCCAACCCCGTGTGAATATTTATAAATATGTAAATTTTAACAGATTTGCATTTCGAATTACTTAAGTAGGGTTTCAATTGAGACACAATGAATTGACGACAACAGCAGTAGCAGCATTAGCAACATCAGCAGCAAAACAATTATACTTTTATAATATTATTTTTTTATTACAGACTTAACAGTGTAAATATCTTTTTACCAACGTGTATATGCGATTATAGCTACAAACTATTACATTTGGTTTAGATTTTGGCCGTAGTATCGCATCCCATCATCTCAATTTTTTTTAATATATAATATGCATATATAAATATTCTTTATGTTGATCTATAAACCTATACTTACCTGATTTCGGTGGCATATAGACGGATGTGGAGTGATACACGAAACACACTATCTTCCGTCTGGGTAAAAGTTTGTTCATATATTGATCCCGCCGATTCAATCGTATTGTATATTTTAAACTTGTATTTTAATAACGATATGCTTCTTTTCTTCAGTTCTGTGAAACTCCAAAATGTTGCTCGCGGTATGGGAAAGACGTTGTTGAGAGTTGGGGGTACAGATGCCGATAGAATCGTGTTCAGAGATCCCGTGCCAGGGTTTGGTTTAATAACAGGCAAGACATTATGTGAAATTTATTTTTTACATATATTATTTTTAAACGTATATTAGAAAGCGAACGCCGATAGTAGTCACTAGTAGTTTGTGGTGAATAACATTGCGACCAGCAATTACCAATTGTGTCTTAAAAATTATAAATAATAGGGTGATGCTGTTGTGGTCTTATTTTACTCAGGCTTGAAAATTAATAAAACCCGGAATGTAATGTTATAGTGGACTTTTCACCTGTATGAAATAAAATATATAGTTTTTAAAAAATAGGATAAATTTACATTCAAATCACAGCAACTATAGATCTATACATAGTTGAAAAAAAAAAAACCACATCAGGAATAATTTGAGAGACTTTCTAGCAATAATGATTTTTAGAAAAAATCAGCATGTCATAAGAACACACCCACCAATACTTAATTCTGGAGACCTGAAATACTTTCCTCAATTGGGCCAGAGAGAAAAAATAGTTTTCTTATCACAACGCTATCTACTCGACAAATTTATCAAAGTAGATCATTTTTGGACTTGAACTAACTGATCTTGATTCAAGCATTTGGCTGTGTTGTGTATGATCACCCCATTAATATATCCCTAGGGGACCGTAACAAAAAAATTATCATACATCATTAAGGGTTATTAGTGTAAGTCTTTAGTGGGTCCCTTCCTGAAACCGTCTAAACCCACGGACCCCGAGGGGCCCGCCCCGGATGACCCCCTCTTAAAAGTTTTTTTTTAGCAAGTCGAAGTTGCAATATAATATTAGGTTAGCTCATTACATGTATATGTAACACTGAAGATTTGTTAACCCACTTAAAAGATAAAGGCCAGTGTACTGAAAATAACACTAAGACTCAGTTAAATTCCTTAACAAATCAACTTAGTACAAATTATTGATTATTTAAATTCGCATATAAAATTTAGACAAACTATTTAATATTTCCACAGTTGAGGATTTTGATGATTTATACCTGTTCTCGAAAGCAGTAGGATGGGAATATAGCTTTGATTTAAACATTCTATTGAGGAACGGAAGTCAGTGGAACTCTACCAACGCCAGAGCTGTACTGGATTACGCTGTCAGTAAAGGTTATGTCTTCAATCTGGAACTAGGCAACGGTAAGAGAAACACTACAAGAAAAAAAAAGAAAAAAAAAAAAAAAAATTAAAAAATCCCATCACATATATGCGTTGTGATACTTGAGCTAAGTGACCGATTTCTGACAATAAATCTATCAGGCCTAATTGTTCACTTATACCAATGGCTTTCTCTGTTTCAGTGCCACTCAATCCAATGAAAATCAGATTTAAAAGGCTCCGCGTGTTTTGTTTGTCGCTATTAAAATCTAACGCAGACGCCTTACTAGCAGTGTTCAAGTAGGTCAAGCTTACTGAGAGTCACGAAATGTTAACGCTTCAGTTGACCACTAAAAAACACAGTAAACACGGGACTTATTGTAAACACCAAATTCAATATAATCAAGCCGAGATTATCAGATATTCTTCCGTGTTGAAGTATGAAACATAAGGATAACACTCAACTCTTCTCAAAGTTTACTATTTGAATGATGCTGGTTAATTGTGCACGTATCCGTTGGTCATGTAAAAATACGCTGTCGGTAAAATCTGGTATGCGGGAAGAAATATTCGTCTTTTAGAAGCCAGATTTGAGACGCGGCTCTGATTTGTCAATTTAAGAATCAATGGACATTGGAAATAGGGCGTTTGCGTTAGGATTCAATAGCGAGTCCCTGTGAGCACCAGAAGGATTATCGGATTTTTAAAGGATTTGTTCTCAGTCCAAAATCTACCATTTGTGGACAAACGTGTATAATTGTGTTAAACTGAACTAACGTTTTATGCTTGTAACGTGTGAATTTTGTAGAACCAGACTTTTATGTTCGCTCCAAGAATATCCAGGCCACTCAAGTGGGGCATGATTTCGTCACACTGAGGGGAATTATGTCCACATACCCCACGTTCAAGAACGTTAATCTAATGGGACCGTCCGTCACACAAGGTTGTCCAGAGTCATACATAGCAGAGTAAGTATCTTGTTGTGGGAGAAGAGGCGTAACGTTGCGATTTCAACAGCTTGCTTGTATTAAATGACATTCATGTTTATCTGTGTCACAAGGAAAACAATAAGTTATTTTCCGACAATTAATTTTTTAATTTTGTTAAAAAATTGTCCCGATAAAGGACTAGACAATATCTCAATTGTGGTAAGTGAACTATATTTTAATATGCGAAGAGCAGTTATTCTTAATAATTATTTGGTCGTACTGTGGGTATATTTAAATACACAATTCGCTTTTACATAATGTATCTCACTAGTCACGCTAGGTAAGTATACCTACACGGTTTATACTTTTTATTTACAGTTTCCTGACTGTAGCGTCCACTTCGATTGATGTTGTTTCCGTTCATCAGTAAGTCTTCTGGCTTTTACATTATTATCATTTCATTATATACAGTTCACCGGTCCTTCCCTCCTTCAGATCTGTTTCTTTGATTGAGGTTGAACGAATTACATATCTATGTCTTGTCAGTGTATGAAGATACACTGGAGTAACATCTTGTTGTGGGTTAAGACCCCGAAAAACCTCACACATATATCTAGATATTCAAATAGATTTTAATCGTAGCTGTCCGAGTCAAAACCTCGCCATCGAAAAACTATTTAATCCTCCTAGAGCTTTGTACACAATTTACAAGTAGACTTTCATTGCAGCTATTACTGTTCTGGTAGTGACTTGCACCCACCGGAAATGCTGGACCCCACATGGTTAGACAGTGCTGCAGGTGTGGTTAACAGATCAAAGGATGTCATTTCAAAATATTCTAAAGGTACACAAACTCTATGGTTGGCAGAGACTGGGTTGACTTGGAGTAGATCCGCACCAGATACTACAGGCTTTATAGCAGGATTCATGTAAGTTGAGAGGTAAACTTTTTTTAGGTTTACTCATTTATTAAACGGCATGGCACATGATATAGCTGTTGTGAGTTGTTTAAGAAATGCACTAAATAAATAAAATTAAAAAACATGGCTTGATTATTCCTATAATTGCTTAAGAAATACGGAATTATTGTTTTCTCTAGAAAAAGAACCCAGTGGAAACAGTTCATGTTCAGAAAGTTGAAACATATCAGTACATCAGTAGTTTAGTAAGTTACCATTTGAAACACTTTTTTTTCGGGGAAATAATATCAGTCATATGCGAGCTGAGGATCAGTCAATATACAGAACAAAGAGAGAAACCCTTATCATATATAAATTTTAACTGACTTTAATACTTAGGAAGAAAAGTTCGGGAAATAAAATTCCCTGTGCGACATATATTTATTACTTTGGTGGTGTTTGTCAGGCAGGTAATATAATGTGCAATCTAAAATGTTAATACATTGAGTTAAATGGGGATAATGTAGTGCAATAGTATAATAAAGCTTATTACAGAAACGCTAATGGTCCACACACATCATTGACCATAAAGATTTATTTTGCAATATTTTTACCATGACCAATAAGCTTGCCCAATGTTGGTTCCCAACAGTAACACTAACAAAATTACAAATGGAGCAACATATTCTTACATTGTAACAAGGTGACAGATAATGTAATAAGCTGTAAATTGGTTGTCACAAAAAGAGGTGATGTCTGAAGGCTTTTACATTGTCTAGAATAGAAAACAATTTATATGGACCTTGGATCGGATTCACTGTTTTAGTGTTATTCCAGAAGTTTTGTGACAGTCGGGTGCTTGTTGCAGAATGATGGGGAGATTTCTTACTCTGCAGGTGTCTTGTTTAATAATTTTTTTCTCAAAACCTATCCTGACATTTCTAATTTTTGTTGCAATCTAGGTGGATGGATAAATTGGGTATATCAGCTGTAAATGGTGCATCGCTCTTAGCCCGCCAGACTTTTAATGGTTTAATGGACGAGCAATACAATCCCACACCGGTAAGGATCGAGTATAAATCTTTTTCTACTTTTTACAAGTGGTAGCATAAACATCATTAATTTTATTGATGACCCTGGTAATGGTTTTTGCAAAGGAGCCTGTTTGTTGGTCTTTAGACTAGAACAATGAGGGCAAGAGTTGTTCTTAGCTGATAGCAAATCATCTTTTTCTTAAACAACTGGCTAGTGTGTTCAAAGTACATCAGACAAAACAGCTGTAGATCCACATTACAAAAATAATAATTAAAAATGACTTTTCTTCCAAATGCACGAGGGCGTTAACAATCCTACATTTCCCAGAAATAGCACAAATTGTGATAATTGTATAGAACTCACATTTATCAGTTTTGTTTCATATGCTTCTATTGCCAGGAATACTGGCTGTCATATTTATACAAGCAATTAATGGGAACTAGAGTCCTTCGACTGGCCTCCACAGAAAACAACCATTACTTCCGTATTTATGCCCACTGCTCGTGAGTTATTTTATAATTAGATTCATACTGTATAATGCAGAATACTGAAAAGTAAACTTGAATATACTATAAATATTCCTCCAGTTAATTGTGAAATGGGATAGTCCAAATAAGGCGTATGCTTCCACTTTCACGAGAGCAATACAACAGCTTCAAACCTCACTATATATTAGCGATAAATTCACAAATAAACATTTTGTCCAAATGCTCCAAATGACGTAATGTTAAATAAAAATTGATAAGAGATAGGACAGAAAGCAAACCAAGGTGAATTAAAGTAAAATATGTACATTGTTGTTCAAGAAACCTCAATATGTTTGTTTTAGGCTAGCCTCATACGAGGAAGCCATTCGACTTCACGTAGAAACTAAAGGTGGCTGTTTAATGCATATGTCGCTGATAAATTTCGTGAACAATTATTTTGCAGAGTTTTGCTTATTACTACAAAGCAAAGTTGTGACAAAATTTACGTTGAATGACGTTGAATTAACAGATAAAACCAAGCAAATCAACCATTTCATTTCATGTCCTTAGATCAGAGAACACAAAGCTACAGAGGGACTATATTATAGACAAGTATTATGTATTTCTTATTTTTCTTCTGCGTTTTTTGTTATTCTTTCAGATTGACTCACGAGGGTGGTATTGCTTTCTACTATGTCAGCTTGTACCGTTCTGTTGTCAATTTCTCAATCCCGGAATATTCTGGTCAAAGTTATGAGATGTACAGTCTAACCGTGGGGGGAAATGGCAGTATGTCATCCAGGTATAAACCCCCAATACGTACATTTTTGCAGCATTAACAAATTAGCTATCGCTGTTGCAATTTATCATTAAAAAACATGAGCTGAAGATATGTGTAAGTTTATAACCATAACATTTTGATATATGTAACGTTAACAACGATTCCCAAACAATTTACGACATGATTTTGGTTGTTTTTTTTCTGCCCTCAGTATTGTGAATCTTAACGGAGAACCGATGCATATGGATGGGGATTACTTCCCTTTGTTTGAACCAGTGACGTCAATGGAATGGCCAGTTACCGTTCCCCAGCTATCATACGGGTTCTTCATCCTACCAAATACTGACCTTGATGCGTGTAAAGCGTGATTTATTTACCAATAAAAATGTTATACATTCTATGAGCGTATGTTAACAAATAGTTTAACAATTAACCCAAAAGATGGTCAGTTATTGTCTTAGATCGTTTGCGAAGTTTTTAAAATACATAGTTGTACAAAGGTTAAATGGAATTAATTGACTCTTATTCAGTTAGCTAGGATATCTTGATAAAGAGTATTTAGGGGTAGTGTTTGTGTGTACCGTATTTATTTGTATACAACTCCTCTATATCTCTCTTCATATAGGTTTGCTATATAAAGGTGAAAAGGATATCTATAGGTCTAATTGTATTCAGAATATCGAAAGTCCGTTATCTGGAGTTAGTAACATCATCAATTCTTTCTGTATGGCACTGGAGGAAGATGAATTTTCAAACATTATTAGAACAAGTCACATCTTGGTTGTACTGGTGGCAATTGTTGTTGAAACACACTGCGTCATATAAATGAAATAACACTAAGCACGGCGTTAAACTCAAATCAATCAATCAATCAATCAATAAGCTTAACATATTTGTATTGGTGCCGAATGGTTTTTGTTGAAAAAGGAATTAATAAAATAAAAGTTCAATCCATTTCATTGTCGTCACTTGACAGAGATCGCAACAGACACCTCCAGTATACTCTTATCATCTTCATTTGATACTGTTTTGAATTTATAAATCAAATGACCACTCGAGTGTACATGATTTTCAACGGAAAGTGTGACCTATAAAACACATTATTCCATACAGTTAGAATTCCTAAGTTTAGAGGAAGCAGAGAAATCACCATTAATATATTTTAGTGATACAGCTGTAACGACAGTGTACGATTGCCAGACAGACTTTCACAGATGTAGATGGAATTATGTTTTAATTGAATTCTCAATAAAAAATATGTCAGGATTTGCGAATAATACATCTTCAGTTATTAGGTTAGTAATCAAATGTTCATAGATTGCAAGCTTGCTCCTCGAGCTTAGATATAACAGAAGGCCATTTGTTGGTAGTGTCACCCAGCGTGAACGCCACAATTTGTGTAATTGAAGAAAGGTACGAGTCGGGGTTTTGTGTTCTCTTTGTCATAAATCCTGGGATTGGTCTATAATGTGCTGTTTTTGAATAACTCGTAATATCTCGTAAGTATTTTTCATAAAAATTACAAATATGCGATTAAGCAGAATTTCTGCCGGCTTATTGCTTAATGCCAACCGAAAACAGATCATTTCATTGCCCTTTCTACAATTTTAAGAAATACATTTAATTATCACAATGTCTTCAACAAAGAAGTCGAAACATAATTACACCATACACAAACTTTTGTAAACCATGTTTGTGTCTGAATATTTTAAATTCTGGCACACGTGTGAGAAATTTCCAGATGTCATTATAGATCAAACCACAAAACATCTGTTCAGTTCTTGAGATATAGGCCTAAGGTCAGCTTTGAAAAGCACTTACCGTACATTTTTAATGGAACGTCAGTCAAGTTAGAATGGCCTGATACCAGACAACAACAATTTGACGATAATTATACAGAATATTTACGCAACTATTCGCAAAAGAGGAATACGCTTTAAAGTTTTCCAATATGACCATATTATTCCTTGTCTGATTATGTAAAGCTTGAGCCGCAGTAATGCAGCACAAAGATCTTCTCATATCCCAAGAACTTCAGGCGCGATTAATGTTACTTTAGCATCCAGTGTTCCAGTTTATATGGTGGACGAGAAATATCTGAGTTTTACGATGGAAGCCGGACGTTCACATAGAATCTGCGAAAATAAAGATAAAGTATTCAAAAGTATATGAAGGTTCAGGCTCTTGTTTCGGGTTTTGGAAAATAGGAAAGAGGACGATATTCATTTAGAATGCGCGTTATAATTGAAAAAAAATTATCCCAAATATAGACTGGCTCTGCAGAGGTTGTACAGAACTGGATGAGTTGTAATCTGTATAACGCATAGCCAGGCGCTATCTTAAGCTACGGCCAGCATAATTGTTACAAAACTTTATTTCAAATTGCAGTTCTGTGAAACAGCAGAATGTTACCCGAGAACAACTTTTTGGCGATCATAGAGGGCTTTGGATTTGTAACAGGGGAGCCAACTCATTATATATGATAGTTTAAATATTTGATTAAGTGACCATTGCAAAAAAGACCCGGGAGGTACATGGTCAGTCAGGACATAATGTATGCAAAAGTCTTATCAACAAATTTAGAAAAAGCACATCTGCCTGCAATTTCAAATATGTAGCTTAACGGTCAGTAGGACATTGCGCATGCTAATTAGTGTTCTTCATATAGTAGAATTATTTTGATGAATAAATATTAAACCTGGTATCATGTACATACTCATCCCAGATTAAACACATTTTCTCACATTGTCAAAATGAATTATATGGCCTTACAAGTTACAGAGGACCGAAACAACAAC
>JARFOD010122866.1:0-14371 GCA_031763545.1 Mopalia muscosa
TGACATTCATTTGGGCTTGAAATAGTTTGGGCGCCCATACGTTTTCCATAAGTAAAATGGCTCTGGATACTGCCCTGGGGGTTTACGCTATGAGTAAAAAGTTATCAGATTTAAGAGTAACAAGTTATGGGATTAAAGAGAAATTAGTTATCTAGTTAAAGACAAATAAGTTATTGGACCACAGAGTATTAAGTTATGGGATAAATAGCCAAAACATTATATTCTGTAAAAAAAAAAATTGTTAAATGTCTGTGACGTAAATAAATCAAATCAAATTTGTTATGGGATTATAGAGTAGATTGTGTAACATATTAAATAGTATTTGCTAAGCTTTGTATTTATTTTTGGCTTGGAGATTTGTTTGTCTAAATAAACAGGGCTGGAATCGCCCTCTTTCAAACCCCATCAAGTGGGTTGGTTCACACATGGTTTAGTGAAATACCGTTTTGATAAAATTTCGCCCATCTGGAGTTTCAAAGCTTTAAGCCAGGCAAATTCAGAGGTTAGATCATCCCCTATTGGGGTTTTACTAGAGGTTATTTTTCCTCTAAGAGCTAACAGCCAACCAAAAACTAATTTGTTAAAAATCTTGTCCTTGTTTGTTTGTTCCTAATGCCGTTCCTAATGCCTGAGCAGCCAGGTGGTCAAATGTCAGAGTGAAATGATATTAAGCACTATGTAAATAACTATTCAAACAAAAAATCATATCATTCACATTTATTTAGAGGCTTGGAGAGTAACATATAATAATAACTTGAATTATAAAGGATATGAAAGTCTGGATTTATACACAGGCTTTTAGTACCATTATCAAGACAACAGTTGTGGTACTTGTACTGAACTGTTGCTTGTCAATCAATTTAGAAGTGGAATATCCGTAAAAAAAAAAGAAAAAAAAAAGTTTTGTTACATGAATGGGTGGCAGTAGATTAAGAGACCAAAATGCAATTATGTATGGCAAATTATGACAAAGAAGGGAAAAAGAGCTTTGTAAAATAAGACATAGTGTCTTAGTGACAACAAAATATATTTTATGTTGTGATGCTTATTGGCTCACCTATTGAGTGTCTTTGCTTAAAACCTTTTCAAATGTGTTAACCAAGACATTATTTAAGCTTGACACACAGAGAATAATTTAACAAATTTTCACCCAAACAAATTTTTGAATTTGGATTTTCATAGTTATCGAGCTTTTTTAAATTTAAAAAAAAAATGTAAATGCTAAACACAACATTATATTGTTGACAATAGCATGAGTAAGTATGTTGAGTATTTCAGCCACATTTGTACACCTATTAAATAACTTAAATAAGTATATAGTATGTGTACCTTGTACATGTTAGTAATAATGTAAATGAAGTAATAACACTTAACAAAACCACAAAATCTTAACAAGGTCAGCTATTGTAACCAACTTGTTTGTCGCTAATAAGAATATCTCTGACAAGGAAGTGATTTATGAAATGACATCCTGTAATATAGACCTGTGTATACATAAACATCAGATTAACAGGAAGTGTAGCTTATCAGGGGATATAAATGTCAAACTGGATACCAATGTAGTCAAAGATATTGTAGGACAAGCTGGGATTATTACTTCATATCTACTGTAATATATGTTACTTCTTGTGTTGGGTTTCATAACAAGGAAATTCAATTATTTATATTAAAACCTTAAGTTTGTAATACAAAGAATTAGTACTTGGTATAAAATCTGTTTAAACTGAGTATGTTTATACCATCTATACTCTTTCCTATGAAGCTGAACTTATGCTATATAATATATACTTATAGATTAACTTAACTAATTCTGAATAAATTGCATTGGTATTAATTGACAAACAAAAACACTAACATAGACAAACAAAAAGTACATAAAGAGTAATACCATTTTACCACAGAATAAATATAAACAGAGGGAAAAGCAAATATAAAATAAAACCCAACCCAGCAACAGAAAATAACCCCTGGCAATGTCACTCTCAGCAGCCAATATATAATACACAATGAATAAGAAATCTAATATAAAACACCTTCAAGACTAAATAATGAAATAAAAAAAATGGCAACATATTGTATGCATTTCAAAATTTCAATCCGTTCACTTTTGCTTTGAATGTATTCCCACCATGATCATATAAGACCTATGGTTTATCACTTATATACCTGTGTGTATACACATATATATATAAGACCTATGGCTTATCACTTATATACTGGTGTGACCATACCATGCCAACAGCAGCCCTAACACACCCATTTAATGTAGTGTTTTCCGGAAAATGAATGGTCCTACCTTTGGCTAAGTCAGACAACTTCAGACCAACCACCCTTCATTAGAAACTACCAAGTTACAATATACTAACACCAGACCAACCAGTGTAAAAAAGAAACACTGTTCATTCTTTCTCATATGGGCCTGGTTGCTGGAAGCGATATTAAATTTAATCCAATATTAGATGACATCAAGCCATATTGTAGGTCTATCTCTAACCTGATATTAGCAATTGAATCTGGTGTTAGTGGTTAATGGTTTTTTCCAGAAACTGGCTTCCTGGGATGTAACCCTCACCTGAGATTCATCATTTCATTGAGTTTGTAAAACTTACCACTTTTACCAAATTTTTTATTCACATTTAATCAGGAATGGCAAATGTACAGGCATCATGCTCAAAGCCTTATTCTCAGACCAGTGTACAACAAAACTGATAAGCTGATTTTAATTCAGGATTCTGGACTTACAAATTTAACCTGGATGAGGATGTTAGAAATTTAAGATCATTAGAAATTTGACTTATGGACTGGCAGGTTTCACTTCCCGAGATAAAGCTTTGATGATACAATAAACAGATTTTTTAAAGATGACTGATGTTGTTATGCTGTATGTTAGAGGTAAACTAAAGCTATGCACATGCAAGCAGGTGGAAGGACGTTGGAACACTATATAGAACAGGTTTATCCTAATGGGAAGATAATAGTGACCGACTACATGAAACTAAAGGCACATAGACTAGTATGTGTACTATTTTCCCTTCTACCAACAGGTTGAAGATAAAATATTTTACCAACTTCTTAGGTTAAAGTATCAAATACCTATTACTTGCATCCCTGTTGTATTATAAACATGGCAATAACACAGTATTAATAAACCTACCTCTTCAAAGAAAGTCTGGGTTTTCCTGAGAATATGCTTCAATTCTGTCAGCTCAAGAAAATTTCTTTTCAAGGCTTCAGCATTTGCATTTACCTCCTTCATCTCATTTTCTAATTTTTCAAAAGTAGCCTGAAATAAAAGTTAAGTTGATTTTATTGCATACAATTTATGTTTTGTTTGACTGGAGTTTTACATTACACTAATAGGTACTTCATACATATGACAACAGATAGTCCATTTCACACTGTTTCTTTGCTTAAATACTTGCAGAAATCAAAAGTATAGTGTCCAAAATGGTAATTTTGCTTCATTTTTCAAATAACTGGGTGTCCAATTTTAACAGTTTCTTATTCGCCTTCACACATAAGGAAATAAAAGTTTTAAGCTAAACAGCTACTATTCAGCTTTCCTGTATATTTAACATTTAACTAATATTCAATACATTTTCACCAAAATATTATCCGAATATGGTCCATCACTTCACAAGAACTCCATTTTTGGGGGTTTATTACGATCATTTTATGAATAACAACGTGCCTTAAAAATGACCTGAAAAATCCAACACACAACACAAAAGATAACAAAATTTTTTTGTTTTCTTTTATACTAAGTATATTTCAGTAGGTCTGACCCATTTTGTGTACCGTAAAGGTTTCTTTTTCTTTACACACAACAGATTTTAGTTAGTTTAATTACCTCAAGGTCAATCATCTCTCTAGGTGCCGGAGCATCTGGGTTATCACCAGTATCCAGCATAGGAATCCCATCTTTACGGATCTCCTTCTCAAGAAAACCTGTGAATTGCAAACAGTTCAGATGATAACACAATTTATCAATGTCTAAATTAAAACTTGACAATATTTTGTTCGTAAGGAATATTCCTTGCCAAAACGATATTTCTACAATGCGCTCAGCAAGCAATCTCTTATACTTAACCATTACTTGCACTTCTGTTACGTAAATGAATGCGAATAGATTTGAATATTGGTACTTACGTAATTTTCTTTCCATTTCATCGCAACGTCTGACTTCATTAACAAATTTCCTCTGAAAGGCGTTCACATCTGGGTTTAACTGAAACAGACAAACAGCAATCAAATAACAATGGCTTTCTTCATCAATTAGTGTACTTATTGACGTAATGGGTTTCCCTTTTACCCTTTAATCCATTCCGACATGACATGGTAATATATGATTAGGTGAAAGACTGATTGCTGTAGGATTAGAGTTACTATCACTCTGCACATTTAAACATTATATCTTACAATAAGAAACACCTCAGATAAAATCAATGTTTTCAATTTAAGTTATCCAGGACTATGAATTAAAGTTCTCTTAAATATTTTATGTGTCTTTAGGAAGAGTTATGACATTATTTTTCATCAGTATTTAATTCTAGTTCACAGTTAACATACAAGTAATCTTCTGCACTCATACATATTAAACATACTACATTATACAATAAACGCTTCGAAGCTGATTTGAGTGTTTACACAAATACATGTATGATCTGAAAAGATTGCTTCAAAATGAATCCATACCACTAAAACTATTACTCTAATAACTTACATCTCTGAATTGGACAAGACCAAGTTCTCCTAACTCAGACACACATGCATAGGCAGCTTCAGACTGGAGGAATAACTGACACAAAGTCATCTCCTCTGAGCGGAATAGAGAACCCATGATCAATGGTCTTCTCTTACAACTTTACCAAATAAAATTTTGTCTTGTATTCCTCGGGTGTTAATTTCAATGGCTCATCACATAGTTTAGAGATTCTAAAAACAGAAATGATATAATACTGTAAGCTTATATGATGTGGTAAAGATTATAATTATTCAACAGCAAAACTATACTGTTTTTCAGTATCAGCAGTATAATACCTGTGCTTGTCACTATTTTCAAGACCCTATAGGTGAAATAAGTGAGATCTGTATTCAGACACACGTAATCATGTCACAGTGTGGAGTAAGAGCATATACAATAGATGTATTTGTCATGTGCTTTATCCAATCAGCTTATTTATATACAAATTCTGTGAAATGCTTCAGATCAAAGTGGCCTGACTTGATTGTAAGCCATATTTTTTTAGCTGCTGTGATATTTCTGTGTGACAGGTGCTTGCAGTATCTCATACAATTCTTGTACCTTCATAGAGTAAACATCTGCCATCCCACTGACTGACCTGTAATGAAAGCTCATCCCACTCACAGCAACCAGCAGGGAATCAATAAACCAGCTGTGGCAGTCACCAGGCTCTCGCATCAGGTGACATTCATTCAAATACCAATTCACAAGAAAGCCATTTACAGGTATTATATAAACAGGCCAAAATTCTCAGATACAAATAAACATGCCAGCTTTACTTGCCATGTTTAGTACATTAATGATTAGAAAATTATGTTGTAGGTAACACCTGTCAAGTTTCATGTCCCATTTGGGGTTGTATTAAGAAGAATAGATATTAAAACCATCAAATCGAAATTGTTGAATCTGTCTCTTTTTAAGGTGAGATACTTATGATGGAAGAATCTTTTGAGGACACCCAAGAGGTGCTTTCAGATTCGACAGTGTCTGTACTAGTAACAATCTCAAAAGAACAAGGGGTTGTAACAGCATCCATGTGTCATGTGACCTTATCACCTGGGTATGAATCCTCAGAACAACAGGACTCTTGTTAGAAGTCAAAGGTATCACTATTAATATCAGATATGTGCAAATAAAACAGAATCTGTCATTGTCAAACTAGAAAAATTATTACTGTGAGTGTCCATCCATCAGATGTATAGATGCATATGGCGGAAAGATAAATTTATTTAAAAAATGGATCATATCCATTTTTTGAAGCAACACATCCTCAAATCACCTTTTGTGAACAGCACTGATTTTCAAACAAAGCATTTTTTTTGCTTGTCTGCCTTTATGTTTTTTTCATGCCAAATGAATAAACAAATGAATGAGCAGATTTATGTAAAAAAAATTTGGAGAAAACATCTCCAGAGATTTTTATGACAACTTATTAGGACGCATTTAAAACAGTCAAATAATTTTCTTAACTGTTCGAAACCCGATGACAGAGCGATTATTATTTCTTTAAATAAATAATAAAAATATGATAATCAAATTTAATACTTGAGAACAAGGAGTTTGCCAATTCCACGTGATATCTACATATTGTGGCAGTGCAAAATATAAAGAATAACCATAACCAACTTGATCCATTTATACATATGTCAATCGGTAGCCCTGGGTTGACAATTAAACACAGTAGTGTAATTGCAACAGAAAGCCAAATCGGCATAATTTACACAACAACACTGTGTTCGCTCGAAATATAAATCACAAAAATGATTAAATTGAACTAATCGTACAAATAAAGTAACTAATTGTAGGTTAGTGCATACTACTACTAAAATAATAATGCGGATTATAACCAGTTTCCCTGAAAAATTGTAAAAAAAACCTGTCGTATGCCTTTACCTGTCAAAATCATGGCGACCGTTCATTGATTATCATATGATCATGACATCACTACAAGGGACATAACTCCTGATGACGTGACGCTGGCTTTGTCAGTTATCTCCCTTAGATTGTGCTCAAAAACTATTTTCAGCACATAGCAATCATTTTGTACAACGCCATAGATTAACGATTAACAATTTTGTCCTGCAGGACAATCACAAGGGCTGCAAACGAGTTAAAATGTCCACCCCTGCTTTCTTTCATTGTTGATATTAAAAAGGGGAAATAATTCATGATAGGCCTATTATACTCCAAATTCTTCAACGGTAGCACGCCACAACAATTATCTAAGACAAAAGATATTCATGACTTCGTCAAATAGCCATGAATAAGAAGAGAAAGATCTCCTTCTTATTGGTGTTTATCTGTCAATTTAATTAGGGTTCACAAAGTCAGAGATGATCACCCTGAACACCCAGATATTTCACACATCATACATTTAAAAAGGATAAACTGCTACTGAGGATCCCCACCCAATGTATAAGAAAATAAAGAACAGTAGAATGATCTAGCGGAGCTGCTTATTTACTTTTTTTTTTGTTGAACATATGAGGTGTTGTAGATAGGGTTAAACACATGTCACAAGTCCCTTGTTTCAACGCGTAAGTTATATTACATGTATACCTCCAGTAACTATGTTGGCATTACGATATACAATAAGTAAACAAACAAAAAATAGCTTGTTTTAAACATCAATTTATTAGACATAAGAAACAACTCAATTGCAACTCGTTTTTTTTTTTTAACAGAACATGATGTTTCACAAAATTTCACCAAAAAACAAATCCCACAAATTTCTAAAAGGGATCTCTTTTGAAAACACAACTACAACAAGTGTTTTACTTTATTGAACATGTTACGTGATTTCACAAAATAGAAAAACAGGACAGTTGAAAGGGTAGCACTTTTTAGATTTGTCATACAGAGATACAGTGTAATAATATGGGCTCTATTAGTTTTTTCCCCAGTCACTTCACAGTGTAAACAAGATATTCTACATCCAAAACAGAACAACTGAATTGTGGTATTGTTTTGTACAAGTCTTGATTTGTACTATTGCTAAAATCACTAATTACATAAAAAATGATGTAATACCAATACATAACAGTAAGTCATTTACACATTAACATATACTTTTATGAATGCTGGGAGTGAGTTATTCTGAACCTTCCACTGGGACTCAAATTGTTTGTTTGTTTGATTCGGGTTTAACGTCATACTCAAGGGTATTTCACTTATATGACGAAGGAATGTCCACTTCACACTACACCTAGCCTTATTACAGTGGAAACCAGGAGGGAGGAAACCTTGTAAAAACCACACATCTAATTGCTGGAGCCACAACATGTGACTCGCTCATATACCCGAGACATCCAGTATATATAGTTACACATGTAATAACACAGAATCTAAAAGATAAAGGATAATACAACCTGTAACAGGTTACATAAGTCCCATAATAAAAGTCACATATATCACTTTTAGAACAGCTGATAAGTGTCTACAAAATCCCAAGATTTTATTTGCTTTTTTTTGTGTTATCATTAAAAATATATAACTGTTAACATAGCAACATATCACCAGATACACAAACTCAGCATCACTGAAATACAGTAACACAACACCCAAACTGAGCTGTTAAATGGTTCTATATTGAAATCACCAGTAGTTGCGTGCATGTGTGTGTCTGGAGGGATGAGCTTGCACCCAATACACCCAGCCGAGCACCTCACCCACTAACAGTTGTTCCCTTGATGACAGGAGCTGTCAGGAGAAGTGCCCATGAACCTCACTGGAATAAGGATTCCAGATTCATCCAGCCCAGTTCCCCAACCAGCCAGTGTATAATGTCAGAATTGTTCAGTCATTCACAGGACACATTATGATATTACCTTTAGTTTTAAATGGGGATTCTACAGAAATAAAAATTTATTCAGAATATTTACCAAATGAAAAAATTGAGTTGGCATTAGTTTGTACGTATATATATCTATATTGGTGAATTCACAATAAAAGATTGTACCATTATACTTCATACAACAAAGTTAGTTTACATAACATATCTAGAATTGAGGAGACAAATTATCCATTGTTTCGATAAATAATGTAAGGAATACATTTAATAATGCATTTAACTTTTTGGATAAATCAATCGATACATTTCTTAAAATCAGAGTAAAAACAATTTGCTTTGTATGGATATCGCCTCCATATAGGCAATACATATACACTTTATGTTTCATACTCATTTTGGACACCCACTACAACATGTCAGTTAATATAGACATGTTAAAAAAGCGCACAATAATTTGTTTGTTTATTGGAGTTTTACACCATACTCAAGTATGCAATGAATTACAGGTATTGACCAAATAAAGTCTGTTAGAAGCCATGTTCGAACAGAGTGATAAGAGCGAGCACATGCTGTAACATGTTTACATATGTTTCTTGTTCAGTTATTATGATCATAGAAAAACACTGATCTTTTCACGATGATCGGTTCCAATATAAGTAGTACTCAGTATGTTTAGTAGTATCTCTTAGTTTATTATCCACAATAATGTTGAGATTGCTGGGGTTAAGTTGTATCTCTTAGTTTGCTGTCCTCCATTATGATGAGCTCTGCTGGTGTTAAGTAGTATTTCTTAGTTTGTTGTCCACTAAGGATGAGTTCTGCTGGTGTTTAGTAGTATCTCTTAGTTTGATGTCCTCCATAAGGATGAGTTCTGCTGGTGTTTAGTAGTATCTCTTAGTTCGATGTCCTCCATAAGGATGAGTTCTGCTGGTGTTTAGTAGTATCTCTTAGTTTAATGTCCTCCATAAGGATGAGTTCTGCTGGTGTTTAGTAGTATCTCTTAGTTTTATGTCCTCCATAAGGATGAGATTAGCTGTACTTGAGTAGTATCTCTTAGTTTGTTGTCCCCATAAGGATGAGATCTGCTACAATTAAGTAGTATCTCTTGGTTTGTTGTCCTTCATAAGGATGAGATTGCTGGGTTTTAGTAGTATCTGTTAGCTTGTTGTGCACCATAAGGATGAGCTCGACTGGGGTTACCACTCTGACCTTGGTACGATCCCTGTCAAAATAGTCAAAACAGAAAATCTTTGAAAAACTAATCATTTCAACTAAAACGGTTTACAACAGGAGCAAACATAAGACAAGAGATTTTGAAGTGATTGGTGTTCAATGCAGTACTGAAGGGTATTGACTAAACCAAGCAGAAATGTGAGACTTTTGACCCTTTTGAATCGTTTGGTAGCGTGGATAACTTTACTCATATGAGGGTGTGCCAGCCTAATGGGGGAAGGAAACCCCCCTCGATGTCATGGCAACACACAAAGACAAGCCGCCTTTCGACCATCAGGTATATGAGCAAGTCTTATGTTGTGGCTCCGGCAATCGTGAGGTGGTTTTTACGAGTTTTCTTCCGGTTTTCCACCGTAATAAGGCTGTGTACAGTGTGAAATGGACAAGCCGTCGTCATGTAAGTGAAATACCCTTGAGTACGACGTTAAACACCAATCAAACAAACAAACAAACAAAGACAAGACAAGGCAGGGACAGAACGTAATATAAACACATCACAAACATTATCTTCATGTTGACCCTTCACTCTTTGAGCACCAGGGCAACATGAAGCTCCCTCCCAACTATCCGCTCTTACACTTTTGGAAATGAATGTTGAAATTGAAAATTTACCATTTTTTTGTTGTTGAAATCACTGGATTTTGAACATTTTTAAGCCAAATTGAATTATGAACCAGTCTACGAACAACGAAGCAGCCAGCAATTAGTATTCTACCAGCTTACTGCCTTTTTAGTCGAAATTTCTTTATTGTGTTTTATAAAACCACTGAATAATTGAGTTACTATGTTGTTGCACTCACCTGACTAACGGGAGGTTGAAAGGTACTGGTGGTTGAAGCCTGTGTCCTCTGTGGATACCCAGCCACAGCTCCCTGAAACATTGTAACAACTTAAATACATCATACTGTTTTGCTTGAAGCCTCCTTGGTTTCGCTTTATTTTTTTTAATGGTTTTAGTAAATTCTTACATTTATTTTATTCATATACAGTAAATTTGTATAAACCAACATTCCACGTGACCAAAGATATGTGTTGTATCTGTTTTTCAATACCAACAGCAGAGAAATATAAATCCATATTTGATGACATTGACAAATGTTTTTGCTATATAATTGACAAGTTAATGACTTAAGCATCCATACAGATGTTACTGAGATGTACATCCTTAACATTTACAATTATCGTTTACATCTATCTTGTCCAGATGAAATTTAATTTGGGCGGATAATTGGAAAATGCTGGATTCTATTTGTTTGAACTTGTAATCCCTGGTCATAGTCAGATTGAAAAGAACAACGATTAAACCTTAATAAACATAAGAGAAATCAAATGAATCCTGACATACTCCCATCTGAGCTATTTGGGGCGTGATTGTAAGTTTTTATGGGCTAATAGATGTCAGGTATCCCTCGAATAAAACATACAAATATGAGGCAACTTCTAAATATTTTAAAACATACACACTGAAATGATAAACACGCATACCTTAGCCTGTGGTTGTTGTTGTTGTTGTTGATGTATTGAGAGCTGTTGGGCCATCATTGTGGGTTGTTGGGCTGTTATGGTTGGCATGACACCTCTTACATGGTGACCCTATTCAACACAAATGGATACTAACATCTTAAATATACTCAAATTGATATCAAGTACTATAATTGTTTTATTTGTTTGTTTGATTGGGGATTAACGTCGTACTCAAGGGTATTTCACTTATATGATGACATGCCATCCCAATGGGTGAAGGAAACCTCCCTCGACACCACTGGCAACAAAAAAAGACAGGACGTAAACAACAGGACACAATACAGACACCACAAACAGATCGGCTTCCTGTTCCCCTTTAGCTCTGAGAACACCAGGTGACCAGGGCAACATGAAGCTCCCTCCAACCGCCCGCATAATCGTTTTAACACAAAAATACAGGTTTAATCTTTGATGTTTATTGTGATAAATTTTAAAGATGTTAATCTTTTTTTTAGTTACTGTTAAAAGTATGAGTTTTCTAGTGAATGCCATGAGCCTATTATTTTGTTAGTTTGTTTTATTTGAACAAATTTAGCCTTTTATTTGTAGATATATCACTTGTTGACATTTTGTCCACTATCTTATATTATTACATTGGAGGACGGAAGAAACCTTGTAAAACCACCCCAACACTATCCCTCATTTAGGTCAACTAGAGGGTTCAAAGCTGTAAGCAGCACATGTACATCAAAGGAGGAGCAGCCGTCCCAAGCCGCTGAGCTTCAGCCAAGGACCTATGAGCCTATAGTCAATACGACTTAATTTTTTAAAGACAAATCCCAACACAATAATGGACTTCCACAACATGAATACCTTATACTTCTCATCAGAGAATCCAGATTTCTGATTGGCATGGTCCAGTTGTTGTTGTAAAGAGATTCCTGCTCCATGACCAGCTATATAACCTGAAAAGAGGTAAAAGTATGGGGAAGTTATAATTCATAATAGCTTATGTAACTAAACATCTAATTAGAAGCTTTCATGTATCTGAAAAACAAACAGATGGCTTTAATATCCATATCCATCTATTCCATCCACTCTTTTAAAAGATTTGTTAGTTTGATTGGGGTTTAAATCTACATTATTACACTAATATGATGAGGTGCTACACCAAGGGGTGAAGGAAACCACCCAAGGTCACACAAGAACAGGACAATAACAAGATGCAATACAAAGATGCCACAAACAGATCTGAGAGCAACATGTAGCTTCCACCAACTGCCTATTACTATTATAAAGTAAACAACTGAGGTAGATAGACCTTTAAGTTTGTGGAAACTTGTATTCAGAAAAATAATGTAACACTACACTGCCTGTGTCCAACAGGACCCACCTTGTTGTGGTACCCTCTGTAGGTGTGGGTAAGCTGGTGAATAGGGGTCAGCTATAGTATGCTTCTGCTGAGCTGCATACCCTCCAGGATAATGTTGAAATGCTGACTGGTTCGACGTACTGTACTTTGTAGCCTGGGTCGTGTTGTTCAGGGGGATGGTGGCTTGTTGAGGGTAAGTCGCTGCCTGTTGAGTCCCGTATGATACCGTTTCAGTCTGGGGGTAACTGGTCGACTCTGAAAACACCAATTATGGACTTTATTTTACATAAAAAAGAAGAACGATGTCAGAATAAACATTGAAATGTTGTCTAAAAAATAAATGTCAAGTTGCAATCCATATAGTGTTTTGCCTTTTTAAGTAAATCAACTTCTAAATGCCAATCAAAGATGTTAGAGGAAAAAGGTATTTTTGTTTGATTGGGGTTTAACATTCTTGTCAAGGGTATTTCACTTATCTGACGACGGATTGTCCATTTCCTGTGGTTTACAGATTTGATTTGATTGGGGTTTAACGTCGTACTCAAGGGTATTTCACTTATATGACGCGATTACAAATTTGAAGTTTGAATCTTCCCTTGTTACATATAGCCATTGTCACATTATGATTGAGTTTTTTTGGGTAACATTCATGGTTAATGTAGGATAAATAATTTATATGACTTATTTCATTGTACGGTTGACTTTTCATTAAATTAATTATTATTAAATAAATATACCAAAAAATTATTTCAAAATATTTTTGTCATTTTTTTGTTGTCCAGGCAATTAACCGTATTAATTGAATAATGGCAAATTTAACACAGGCCCCTCATGCATTGCTAAAATAGTTCACTATACAAAATTACAAATTACGTCTAACAAGGTAAGAAGACCTGGTAAGACTAGGTTTTCCACACAAATCCACTTAATATGATGTGGGCTTGAGTAAGACTGTAAACACCAATTAAACAAACAAATACATGATTTGGGTACCGATGTATGTGCCAGAGACCATAGTTAACTATGTCTTCTCTGTATCAATCTGGAAAAAAAATCACTTATACCAGTTATGTATCAGCCCTGAATTGGGACTATGATATCTTTCAAAACTACTAAGTCGTAACATTAATGATTTAGCCCACCAAGAGGGCATTACATATAGGTGTACATACTGTAGTCTTGTTGGTAATGTGGGTGTAGAGCCGCATGCTGTGGTTTTCCACTGGATGTTGTATAGGTGGCTGGGTATTTCTCATAGGGTTGATACATACTGGAAGGTGTCGGGGAAGGACTACGGCCTCTCTTCAAACCCTGCTGTTGCTGCTGCTGAATAATCAAATATTCACGGTCAAGTTATTTATACAAATTTAATAACAAGCAGAATTGGATAATTTAAAATATATAAATTAGATGTCACAAAGCTGGTCCATCTCTGTTGTCAGCAACACTTTACCATTTCATTTATCAAGGATGATATATTTGTACATTGTGAAATATTTTTTAACTTCAGCAATATCTAATATGTTTTTTTGTACCAGTGAATAAGATTCACAAAGGCTCATATTTACTTAGTTGGATTACGGTTTAACAACATACTTATGGTTATTTCACTCACATGATGACGTGTCAGTCCAATGGGTGAAGGAAATACCCCTCAACATTACTGGCAACAAACAAATACATTTGTTTGTTTTGTTTGATTGGTGTTTAACGTCGTACTCAAGGGTATTTCACTTATATGATGACGGACACAAAAACAGGACATCAC
>JARFOD010122877.1:0-14371 GCA_031763545.1 Mopalia muscosa
GTTCGCAGAGCTAAAGGGTAATGGGAAGCAGATGTATTTGTGTCCGTCGTCATATAAGTGAAATACCCTTGAGTACGCCTTTAAACACCAATCCAACAAACAAACAAAAACAAACTAAAAGATCCTGGAAGCGTTAGTGGGAGACAATGTACATCATAAGCAAAACTATGTTCATATACAAAAAGTTGTTTTTAATCAGCGTTAGTGAACAGCTAAAACCAATTGCCATAAAGCGATCTTAAAAGTTATCTCAGACAAAAAATACACATTTCACAATCTATATATCTCTCAAAAAACTTTTCTTGGCTTTGAATGATTTAGACGGACAACTTCCGCTGTTGTGTTTTATCCCTTTCTTCATAATCTGTCGTGTTTTCACCACGGTTGGAGTAACACGCACGTTATGAAATGTGTGTCTGACATTACATAAATTTAACTGATCCCTATATAGCGTGACCTTGTCAAATTCACTTAATGGAAACTTCCGATTAAAGTTTGGTTACATACGTAGAACCTAACATAAAGTAACATATTTCTTCATTCCCCAACTGCTTTTATATCTACAGCAGCTATTTGTACCATGAACCATGAATGGCTTTTAAACAAGTGTTTGTGTTTTTTGACAAGGACTAGGTCTGAACAGGTTTAAATTAAAGCCAATTAATTAAAAGGTATACTTTCATACATTGCTACAAAATCTATCAAAACAAGAGGCCGTACATGTACTGAGCAAAACTCAGCTTTAGTGTAAATTTGTAAAAGTGGTATTTCAATCGCTTTATACATATAGTAACTTATGGTCTGAGTAATTTCACAGAAATCTTTGCTCCACATATGATCGATTGAGACGTATAGATTAATTAACAAGATAAATGTTTCCGGTTTCTCCATGCCACGTTTCGGCTAAATCCTCTAGAGATTTAACACTTTGGTCTTAATGTAGACATTTCCTAATACATTATCGACCACAAGATAAAACACAAGATTAACACAAGATAAAACGTGAGCTACACATACCACAACATTTGTCTAGCTGTGATTAAGTAGGCAATCTGTATTCTTTTTGTTTCGTTTGTTCGATAAGGGTTTTAATACTAACTCTGTCACAATAATCACCACTGTATTCAGATGGACTTCAGTTTAAAAGCTAAAAGTTAATTCACTCATATGACGGCGTGTGATAATATAATCTTCAAAACATAGGGCCTGCGGCAGTGGCTTAGTGGTAGCGAGTGCGCTTCCCAAACTAAACCTGATTTGATTTACCGTTCACCAGTTGGAGTCCGCCTGTCGATCATCAGATATATGAGTGGTTGTTGTGAGGTTTAACGACTTAGTTATAACGACTTACTCAGTCGTTATAACGACATAGTAAGTCGTTATAACGAGTTACTGTAGCATGTTTTTTTTCGTGTCACTTTTACGGCTCCGTACATTTCTGTTTTATGCAAACTACATTTTCCAATGCTTATTTCTAGAACACTATTCAATTTAGACAGTTCAAATTTGTACCATTGTATGAAAGGGCTCAATGCGAACTAATAACTGAGCCTCATTTTTTTTAGAAGTTCGGCATTAATTTTGTAATGTTTTCTTAAAGTTATATTTTACATTTCTATAAGACTTTTGAAGAAGGAATTGACAAAGACAATCCACTGCGGTCGTTTTAATCAAATTTTCACAAAAATCAGGCATCGTTTACTTGTTCAAGGACTATTCAAATCCGTCAACTATCCATTGAGCCTTATTACACTTCAAGAAATATACCATGACAAATGTGGGTTTTTTTTCTCTTGACATTTACTCATTTCGCAATATTTGTAGAAATAATAATTGACATATATGTAATCATTAGTATTCAGGCTTTTAAAAAATATATGGATATGCATGGTACAGATTTTTATTCTTCTGCACAAGTGACTATTAAATACAATGGGTATTCTGAAAATTGACCAATTTATCCAGTAAGACCTTTATTGAAACAGTAAATTATTGAGTAACGATCAGGAATTATGGTGCGAAGCAACCCATTAATCAAATAAACTAATAATTTTGTGATTCAAAAAATTTTGCTGAATATCTCAATTATAAAAAAAAGAATTGATTTCGATTAGATCCGATAATAATCTTGTTATAGGCCATTTTGCTTGGTTTCTAAAACACAGTTACTATACGGCTGACAGTGACTTGTCAATCTGTTTCTATATATAGATCGAAGGTTCCGGAATGTGTGACGCTATAAACAACCGCAATAAATTGTCCTTTTATAGTTTAAATCGACTGTCGGTCTACAGACCAGCCAGTTGCAAGTTAATGAAGCAATAAATTCATTCAATTGCACGTTTTTGATGCCAAGCTCTATAGTCAATCGGAATGAACCGAATTTTATACAGACGACCTCCATTGACTTTTAGCATCCTGTTGACAGAGTTCTCGATCCTGGGAGACAATCAATCCAGTCAGCACGACTCTAAAAGCAAATGAAGGCACCTCGCGTTCCCAATTTAACCCGCCGTGACATACATTTTGATCAGTGTTGTTTTTTCTGTTAATGAACGTTGGTCTGGACAGAGCTTAACGGTCTTTGTGGACGAATGTTCTTGATCGTAGAACCTTTACTAATGAAAGCAAATCCAGGTGATGTCTAAGTATCTTTAACTTGTGTTTACCTTTATACCATATATATAGTCTTACCACAGCTCTGGTTCTCTTGTAGAAATACTCTATTTCAATTTAGAGGTCATTTTCCAAATTTCAAGTTTCAAAATCGTACGTTTACTTTTGTAAGAATTGACCCAATCTTGAGTAGTTTGGTCTATTCCTGTCATACCAATATCTTGTCTTGAAGAGCTTTCTGCCATAACTGTTCACTATATCGTTCAAATACAACATACTTATAACAGAATAAGATCTTACCTTGTAACGGAAGACGAAGCCCTATTTTGGGCACACACACACAAAATCCGAAAAACATTATATTTAATTAGGACAAAATGTTGATCGAAGAAATATCATGATGCTCCAAGACGCTGTTTTAAATAAGGTAAGACTTATAGCTTGAATATCCATGCTTGAATTTATAGGGATTGGTTGCTCAATTAATTGAAATCCAGTCATATTGAGCCCAAGTCTATATGCACAAATGCACAATGGATTTTTCTCCGGAACTGTTCTTTACATTCTTAACGCATGTATTATTGATAAAACAATGTGCTCATGTCTACAATATTATTGTTGTGAGATTTCATTTGTCTGAAGGATTGTTCGTCTTGTTTTAGGCCTAATGTAAGAGTAACAAGGAATGAAAGAGAATCCACAACACAGAACTACAGCAGCTATTTGTACCATAAACCATTCAATTCTAGAAATTTCTTTTAAAACCATAGTTTCGGTTTTTTGACGAGGACTATGTTTGAACCGGTTTACACTAAAGCCAATTAATTAAAAGATATACTATCATACATTGCGATACAGTCTATCACAACAGGAGGCCGTACATGTTCTTGGCAAAACGCAACTTTAGTGCAAATTTGTGGAAGTTGTATTTCAATCGCTTTATTCATATGGTAACTTATGGTGTGAGTAATTTCACAGAAATCTTTTCTCCACATATGATCGATTGAAACATATAGATTAATTAACAAGATAAATGTTTCCGGTTTCTCCATGCCATGTACTTGCTAAATCCTCTAGAGATTTAACACTTTGGTCTTAATGTACACACTTCTTTATACCTCATCAACCAACACATGATAAAATGTGAGCTACACATACTACAACATTTGTCTAGTTGTGATTAAGTAAGAAATCTGTATTCTTGGTCCTTGTTTCGTTTGTTTGATTAGGGCTAATACTGTCTCTGTTACATCAATCACCACTTACAACAACATTTTTCTAGTTGTGATTAAGTAAAAAAATTTGTATTCTGGGTTCTTGTTTAGTTTCTTTGATTACGGCTTTACTATCTCTGTTGCAATAATCATCACTTACCACCACATTTTGCTAATTGTGATGAAGTAAGACATTTGTATTCTGGGTTCTTGTTTAGTTTCTTTGATTAGGGCTTTACTATCTCTGTTGCAATAATCATCACTTACCACTACATTTTGCTAATTGTGATGAAGTAAGACATTTGTATTCTGGGTTCTTGTTTAGTTTCTTTGATTACGGCTTTACTATCTCTGGTACAATAATCATCACTTACCACCACATTTTTCTAGTTGTGATGAAGTAAGAAATTTGTATTCTGGGTTCTTGTTTCGTTTCTTTGATTACGGCTTTACTATGTCTGGTACAATAATCATCACTTACCACCTTTTTTCTAGTTGTGATCAAATAAGAAATTTGTATTCTGGGTTCTTGTTTCGTTTCTTTGATTACGGCTTTACTATCTCTGTTACAATAATCATCACTTACCACCACATTGTGCTTATTGTGATGAAGTGAGACATTTGTATTCTGGGTTCTTGTTTTGTTTGTTTGATTAGGGCTTTACTATCTCTGTTACAATAATCACCACTGTATTCATATGGACTTCAGTTTACCATGGGATGATTATTAATATAAACACCACGCTTAAAGTAAATTCACTCATATGGCGGCGTCAGAGCCGATTGGGTGATGGTAGAATGTTTTTAACATAGGTCACACTGGCAATCTTCATCAATAACTATTCGTCGGATATATATTATTGATGATATAGTTAAGCCATCAATTTATCTCTGGTTTACACCCATGAACATTATAGTAGCCCATTAATAATATATACTGTATAGGGATAATATCAGACAGAGACTGTCAAGATAAATATCTTGCCGGCAGTTGATCACAAGAAGAAATTGCTGCTTTTACTTTACAAGGTTTCTTTATCGTCTTACCGTAGACAAATTTCCAATGTTTCCATCTATTGATTTCCATACTGTTTGTGCAGCCAGGGGTATAACCTGATTGGTAACAAAAGCCTCATAAATACACACGCAAGGCATGTATCGTTAACATGGCGTTACAGCCTAACGCATGGCGTCAATAAAGCAAATTTAGATACAAAACATGTTTATGCTCTGCAATTTTATTGAATCATTTATTTTTATCAACTCCTAATTCTCGACACTATCGTACTGTGGAAGAATTGCTTACTTACATAAATAGCTAATTCACACACACATTGCCTAAAATATATGCAATAACAGAACAAAAGTAAAAATTTCAAAATCACACACACAAACACTGCTGTAGCCTTGTTTATTTTACTTAATTGATTGCCATGGTTCTTACACTTTATTTCGTTACATTTCAGATATTCTCCTTTTACGCGTAATTTGCTTGAATCAACTAAACCAGTACTTTATACAAACGCCGATCATGCAATATTTGGTTACCAAACTTTTGATGTATGGTCCATCGTACGTAAGACCAAATGTCCTTTGATTGTTCTGAATATAAATTGTAAAATTGTAAAACTAGATTTAGTTAGATTTTATTTTCTTCATCGCGTATATTAAAAAATACCTAGATGCATAATGGTACTTTGAATAAATTATTTGATTTGACAAGCTATTAATATATAGCAGGTTCGACATTCTTAACACAATATATTAAATTATACATATATACTTTCTAAACATATTTACACAATACAGCACCGATACCATGGTAAATATAATCAGTGTATGTCTGTGAATGTCTGGGGAGTAAAAAGTCAAGATCATTCAATCCTCGACCATTGATGCTCCACAACGAACTGTGCGTACATTGAATATCAATATCTCGGAACGACAAATCGCGACGCATTTCTCTCAGATACTTACGCTAATTGTCAGTCGTGTCATAAATACTGCTAATTCATTTTCATGTTAAATGCTAACTCTCATCTATGGGAAGAAAAGTTTCGAATAAAGTTTACTTCTTTTTAAATTTGGTAATTAGCCAAACCAGTACTTAATACAAACGCACGATCATGCAATATTTGGTGACCAGCCTTTTGACGAATCGTCCATCTTACCTAAGACCCAAAATCCTTTGATTTTTTATGGCCATAAACTGTAAGGCAAAACCAGATTTAACAAAATTTAGGTTTCGGTTAAAAAAAGTCAAATAATTTTTCTTTCGGGAAAACTAAGTCGGCTGGAATAAGAAATCCATTCGCTGCTTTAAGTCATATTGGATGAACTATATAATCGACTCAACCGACCAATAAATTGCCCTCGGCAAAAAGTTGATCATTTGCACAAGAATATTTTAAACTGTGAAAATTTAACAAGTTTTATAAGAATGTAACATACTATATTTTTCTTTTATCGTACTTAATTTTTTATTTTTTTATTTACAATACCCGGTTAAGCATCTTTCAGTTTTAGAAAGCTTTGGACATGAAATCACCACGAGGAAACCGTTAAGGGAAAGATAAACATATTGATAGACATTTAAAAATAGAATGCCGTTGGCTTTCGGGAAAATTGTGGATAAACACAAATTAATGAAATATAAATAATACGGTCAAACTTTGGACAGGTCTGGGGCGTGAAAATCATTAACGTTGGCAGCTATCACAACTGAAGCTCTTTATCAATACCTCTCAGCCTCTATCTCCTTATGGTTTTGATTAAACCGATGTGCAGCAATAACAGTCCTTAGTCAGATATTGAAGGTTCTCTCTGTTAGGTGTATGAAAAAGTCCAACCGAAGACTAGATGAACTAAACATTAATCAAAACACTAATTAAGGTCTTGTTGGAACCCTTGGTCGATTTTCAAAAAAATCCGATGTATTTTAATCTCTTATGCAGAGGAATATACATATGTACCAGAGATAAATGTAATTTGAGAAAGCTTGAATACTTAGGATTACAGATAGATGAGGTGAAAATCCGATTATGATTGCTAAAAAAAACTGTGCATCATTTTATTTTTTTATTTATTTTTTTTTTTATTGGAACGATTGCAGTGGATATTTTTTTTTGTCTATCCCACCTTGGAAAATCTTATAAAATGTAAAGTACAAATTTCACAAAACAATAAACAAAATTAAGGACGAACTTTAAAAAAACGAGGCACAGTTTACTAGATCGCATTGTGCTCTTTACAGTGGTACAATTTTTTAACATAATAGTTTTCTAGAAATACGCTTTGCAAAATATACAATCGGCTTCAAACGAAAGTGCGAGAAATACGCAATTAAGTTTTGCGACTTGAGTATATGATCATCGGAAAACAAAATTATAGGCTCCAATTTAACTGTTTGTAATTAGAATTTATAATTATTTTTTTCACCACTATATTGTTTGAATACCCAACTTTTAAACCAGGTGATAAAACAAATTGGTTTATTTTCCAGTGAGACCTTTAGATAGACTATACGTTTATGTGAGTCAAGGAACAATCATTCTAAAAAAATAACCATTTTCGGTGTTTAGCTACACCTTTTAATTAAAAAACCAACACCGATCCATCATTTCCTTGCTATATTACCGTTGTGGGTCACCTCACGTTTCTCTAGGTGAGCCTTAAAGATTTCTCTCGCCAAATTCGATCGCTGCAGACTTTTATAGTCGATATCGTATATCGACATGCTGCTTTGTTGCAACAAGAACGGACATTTGTTTGGAGTATTCGCTTGTACATGTAATTGTTTCTGAGACCAGACAAAGTCATGTTTGTTCTTGTGATGCCTGCCTGCAGAACTTTGTGAAAGCAAAATAATGTTGTCTAATGAGAAAAGCTATAAACAAACGGCCAAGTGGAGATTTCCTCTCAACGTTTGTTTTATACTCTTTCATTTATTGATCAGTTATTTGGTGTAATATTTATCCATTAGTTTTCTGCATCAACCATTCTGCATCAACCTATATCTTATTGATATAAAAAGAAGACTTTGGTGGATTCCAACGGGATTAAAACTATTAAGATTTTGATTGTAGGTCAAGAACATTATTCTGGCCTCTCCAATATGTATACACTCTAAAAAATAACGTTTTTTTAGGGTTCTGTAGAAAAGAGGATGGTTTTATATGGACCATTACGACAAAAACAGTTCTTGGAAATAAAAAGAATAGAATAAATATTTGGAACTGTTACTGTGGTGGTTCCATACAGCAACAGAAAGGGTTCCACCAGAGCCATAACTGCCTTACCTTCAAGGGTTCCATTTGACCTTAACTGAAGGGCCTTCAAATGTTCCATTTGAGCCATAACTCAAGGACCTTACAGGGTTCCATTTGAGTGTTATGTTTTTGTAAGACTGTACCTGTGGTTTGTGGCCAGTCTCCCCTATAAACTATACCCAGATGTGAATCGCAATTTCATAACCTTGAAAAAAACCGTCAATACCGATGACAGGAATATATATGGATGGTCGATCGCAATACTTCACTATATGATGGATTGGTATTGATTTCTATATTCAATATTCTGGTTATTGGGGCGAATTCGTGTTAGCTTTTGTTTGATAGCGGTAACTCAGTCAAGGTTAGGTAAGCCACTTCTGTCGGAGAATGAAGCAAAGCTGATATGTCATTTTCTCACGGCGTCGCCATATAAGTGTGACCCTCTTCCGTTGAAACCCTTTACCGACAATTCTTCTCCCGAACACTCCATTATTGATTGTGTCGTTATTCAGCTTCCGTATTCCCATACAGTTAATTCAACAGGGGACGCTTTATCACAATGTCGTTCCAGATTAGATTTAGTATATTTTATATTTTTCTCTCAAAATATAGCTAAGAGTAATGCAGGGTGAATCTTGTCGTCCATTGCAAAGCTCACAATGAGAAAATTATTACAAGGTGGAAAATACAGCTTAATTGATTAGCACTCAACCATACTTTACTGGCTTTAAATATACTTTTCTACATGTTCCACATGCGTCTGCTAATACAGAAAGTCTTCAAACCGACGTTTGATTTTATATATCTATGCATTGTAAACTAATGTCACCTTCGCTTATTAAAGAATCTATTATGGATAATTTTGACCACGAAAAATTAGTTTTATTTGTGGAAATAAATTACCAAATGGCCACCTACAATGTGTCCACGATATCGTCACTGGAATCTCCATTGTTTGATTAAGGAATAACACATCGTATACTCAATCTCAATAAGTATTGAAATCAACGTTTTGTTCCTGTTATCTATTTGTTTACTTATTGTTTAGACACCTCACAGAGACAGCCTTCCATTATCCTACTGACGGTTATTTTTGCATCACATTGGTTTAATCAAAACCATATAGAGATAGAGGCTAAGAAGTATTGATAAAGAGTTCCAGTAACAATATGTTGCCAACGTTAATGATTTCCACGTCACCAGCCTGTGCTGCGTTAGACCTTACTGTTTATCTTTCATTAATTTGTGCCTATCCACTTTTTCCAGAAAGCCAACGACCTTCTATATTCAACCCTGTATCAATATGTTATCATCTTTACTTAAACGATTCCCTTATGGCGAGTTCAAGTCCGCAGATTTTCAAAGCTTAAACAAACTCAACCGGTATTTTACATCAAAATAATGTATAGTAAAGACAAATAGAGTATTTAATAGTCTGGAATATTTACCAAAGCAGATTTTTGTTTAAACCAGACAATCCCCGCCTCATTCAAAAAGCCTAAAACAAAAAAAAAACACAGGCTTTGTTCAGTTAACGCAGTTGCCAACAAATTATGTAAAATATAAGTGTCTTAGTCACCAAATTTGTTCCGAGAGCAATTCGTTAATCAGCTAAAGCTTAAACTACTTTTCCACTATGGCTTATCCACGACCAATGAGTTTCTTGTTCCTTATGATCAATCAAAAACAATTGTTGTCATATTAAACCTGAAAATCGTGGTTAGAGTTAATAAAAAAAATCAATTCTATACTCTCGGGCCATCTTGTTTTGCACCTCTTTCATTTGCTGGGCTGTGGCATATAGGTCGATCCGAGTATCGGCGTTAATTAATGCGCGATGGCCTAGCTAAGCCTACGAGAATTGTCTTAATCTCATCCACTGTAAAAACACTCGCCAGAGTACGAATGATTATAAATGTTTCAATAGAAATGTTGGTCAACAAACATTATTTTATCAGTGTCTGTACCAAGTTTTGGTTTCTGTCAATTCGGCCAAATTGTCATATCAGGAACATATCTGAAATCCCACTAAATACAATTTTAGCATAATTCCCTGTTTCAGGTTTTACAAAGTAGAGAAAACTGTATATAGCTCCAATAAGAGATATACATGAATACATTGTACATTGAGATTCCATATTTCAGTTTAAATTTTTCACCATCAAGATTTTCCAGAATGAAAAACAAAATTTAAAATGAAAAATATTCCATTATAGTTAAAGGAACAAATGAAGAGAAACCAATTTGCTTACCTCCGCCGGAATTCAAACCCGGGACCTTGTACACCCATTTTATGTGCTTGGTGTTTGTTTAATCAGTTATTTAGCTAATAGATTTTTGTCTGAAAGAAATCATTACACAGAACAGTAGGGGCGAGTTAAGTTGACCAACATAAACATTTCGATAAATTGATCCAAAACTGTAAACATAGTTTGTATCTCAAAGCGGTTGATTGTGGTTGCTGAAGTTTTATAAGACTGTAAAACTGTTCTTGATACATATGTGTTTCCTTTGTTGTCATTATGTTAACACCTGATTGGACATGTTGTTTTGCCTGTCATATGGGTTAGGACAATCGATCAATGGAAACATTAAAGATTCGTCTAAAGTAAGAAGATCAATACACTTGGTCAATTGTCGTCTTTTGACAAACTGCCGGAAAGATATCTCTGTCTGATATTATCCATAAAGTTTCTTAATGGGTTGGTAAGACGCGTGTTGCTGTAAGACAGATATAAAGTTATGAAACGTATGGCGTAAATATATCATAAATATTTATCACCGACAAATAGCTATTGCAGAGGACTACGTGGTATAACTTATGTTTAGAAGACGCTTTAAGATTGTCCATCCATATTACATCGTATATTGAAATAAGCTGTCATTCACCCATTGGTGGGTGCTTCGTCTAACATATCAGATAATCTAACCACGGTGTATCACCCCAATCACGTCTGCTGTTATCTATAAGATAATTGATAAAATGTAACAGAGAAGTTCACTCCGTGACTAATATACAAAGAAACAGCATTGTGATATAAGAATCTAAAGTTGCAGCCTTTGTTAGAACATTAGTAAAAAATGGACACTCTGTTGCCATATAAGTGAACTATCTTTGAGTACGACGTTGAAGTTGAAGCAATTTTTTGTGGCAATTTATTGTTGTAGCACACCAATACCTTATAAATGAAATACACTTAAGCAAAACGCTAAAGATCGATCAATCAACTAACCAATATTTATGCGCTTGAAGTACCGGCACATGGACAACTTGAGATAAAGTTGTCATAAATATGTATACGTATAAACTTATTATTGGAGAATTCTGATATTCACAAGACTGTTTTCAGACATTCATTGGGTTTGTCTACCAAGGTTATAAGTTCAATAGAGAATGATTATTTTCTTAGGATCATTCCACAAACCAAATCATGTCACGAGTGATCAGCGATCACACAAAAGTTTCTTTTCTTACGCTATGTTTAGAACATAACGTAATGTGAATTTTCAACGAATAAAGCGAATAAAGTTTACGTCGGCTACAGAACCGTGGTTGTAATATAAAAAACGTATCCGTTGACCTGTTTCACAAATAAGCGCAACATTGCTTTATTCTATAGAACAGCGTTACAGTTGGCTTTATCAACCACCAGGGGACAGTTGCTGGTACTGACAGCATTAATTTTCCAAAATACTAAGTAACCAATAAGCCGGAGTTAATACTAAATTCTTTCTCCAGTGCAGCCGAAACTGAATTTTTTACATGCCTACTAATTTGGGCCGACAAATAATATACTGAAAGTTTTTTTTTCAAGAGGTTCAAATGGCCTAAGGTGGTAAACAATATGTATAAATATAGCTTCCAGGTGAACAGGTGAATTTGTCGGTGTTAAAAATGGCGTGTATGGTACATTTGTTGTCTTATTAAAGGAATTTAAAGCAAGACATTTTTGGGATGATTATTACAGATATTGGCTGCAAAACCCGTTCAACCAACCGCATGTGGGTGCATTATTCATGTTGTAAATGGCTAGCGGCAGTGAACACACATCTGGCAAGGAGTGGATATAAACCTACGGATCGAGACAAACATTAAGTCGTCAATATGAACAAACAGCTAGAAATAACCCAGAAGTTTCCTCGAGACCGATAATGGTTGATAGAGCTTTTTTCGTTCTGCAGTTTTAGGTAAAGAAAAATAGAACTACCTAGCTTTTTCTTAAATGGGGTATATGGTTTCAATAAGCCCTTTCAGTTCAAACATAGAAACTGTATCCTCCTTTTTTGTGTGTGTGTGTGTGTTTTTTTTTGTGTTTTTTTTTTGTCTCTTTTTTTATACATTTTTTTTTTTTTTTTTTGCTACTGGCTGTTTAGTTTTCTAGCTGATTGTTCAGTATTTTATTTGAATGATCGTGAAAAAGACATATACAAGAGTACATACACAGGCTATCGTTTTACAGGCGTAGATGTCGTGAGTTAACGGCCTGTTGTTATCGCATTTGGAACCAAGCGTCATTGCGTAGTCAAAACTAAGAGGCAACACTAAGCAGATTTGTGGTGTCTTTGTATTAAGTCTTGTGATTGTCCTCTGTCGTGGTTGTCCCGTGTTGCCTGTGTTTGTTTTTATGGGTTGCTGCGCCGTCATATGGGTAAAATAACCGTAAGTATGACGTTAACAATAACAAAGATTTTATTGAACACGGAGACCAATGTAGCTAGTTTAACACTAATACAATAAACAAAACACAAACCCTTTATAAGTCATTATTTGACGTCAGTTGTCGTCTAGAGAGCTCAGGTATATATTTTGCGGGTCGAAAACGTTTTAAGAAATATGTGCAACTACCACCAAGTGTCTATATGAAACCTGATATATATTTATGATTATGATGAATCATGAATATAAGTTTTGGGGAAGTCGTTTAAATAAATTCCTCGATCTGTATGATTTTGGAACAATATTGTCCAGGGGTTACGGGTCGTTGTTAAAATAATTGTCAGCACTACGGAAGGATTTCTGTCAACGTCGGAAGGGTATCTTACTGACAGTCTTACTAAGGATAGATTACTAACAAACTACACTACCTGCAGCGCCTTCCAACTATTTTTACACCTTTGGCAGATGGTATAAATTTTCTTCACAAAAACATTTCGAGAAAAAATAGTATAAGTTTAAGAGCAAAAAGTGTACAATGGTCTGGTCGTATTATTTCGGAAGAGGGTAGGAAAGGAGGTTATTGTTCCTATGCTTCTCTTGAATCAAAGTGGCTCCTTGAAGGAGATCTATGTGCGAGGATTTATTTTTGGTCCTGCGATTATCTGATTTGTCGTTAATTGTTGTTTGTTATTGAACGGAGGTATCGAGGATAGTTTTCTTACCGTTAGTACGGCTTTGCACCCCACGCAAGCAAACAAACCTATATTTTCGTTGATAGTTGTAGTCAAATTTACAATAACATACAAATTTTAACTTCTCTTTTGGGTACATTGAGAACTTTGTCATTCATCTTACATTTGTTCTCGTACCGTCTAGCTGTCTAAATAATTGTGCCACTTATACATAAAGTCACCTCATCGACGCCAGTCAATGTCCCTCGTGACGTTAAAGTATATTTTAAAGCTGAAGTCAACGGCCGTTATTGTTTTGATTCCAGACGTTCGCACTCCACAGTCAGGCTGAGATAATTGAATACACAGAATTGCGTTCAGCATCAGAGTGCTTCACGGGACATATCGCCACTCGAGCTACTTGTAATATATTTTGCACTTTACAGCTGATGAAAGCGTATGACAATATGATCAAAAGGATATTAGACATATATCTGAACACCTCGACACAAGCCAATAACCTTCTAGGCATTAAGGATTTAGTACAGAACTTGTCCCAAAAGATATTTTAAAAATAATACATAAAATTGCCGTTGACATCTCACAGTTTCACACGACGGCCCCACATATGATACGTTACTGTGGCCACACTGATGAAACTAAAGCCTATGACGATTTAATATAAAAGATATTGGAAATATAGGTTGACTTCAAAACAAATATAGGCTGACTTCAAAACCATGCCGCCCCGTGAGGGAGCGGGTGGGCCATGATTCTGTAGAATACTCCCTCGGCTTCCGCGGTTGATCGTAAGAGGCGAGAAAAGAGGTTGCTTTCTGTTGCCCTGGTGTTCGCAGAGCTAAACGGTAACGGGAAGTAGATTTGTTTGTGATGTTCTGTATTTCTGTCCGTCGTCATATAAGTGAAATACCCTTGAGTACG
>JARFOD010122888.1:0-46758 GCA_031763545.1 Mopalia muscosa
AAAAAAGAAATTAATGTATTGTATTACACAAAAAAATTTTTACTTTTTTATAGATTATGGTTTTTGGGTGGTCTTCCCCTTTAAAGTTTCAAATTGATGACCCTTCAGTAACAGACACAATCACAACGCCACTCTCGGCTGCTCTTTATTGGTCTTCCGTGATCTGCAGAAAACTTCGTTACACAAAATTCTAGTTGTGTTTTCAATCCATGCCAAGATCTTTGAACTAGTTTTCCGGAATATAAACCAGTTTAATGAGCCGAAGAAGGGTTATTTAAAATGCTATGGGTGATTTTAGATATGATTTGAAGTATGTATATCCAGTGTTACGTAACGCTTCGGTGGTGAATATTTTTACGGCATATGAGTGTTTTAAAATCCCCCACCATAAAAATTCTAGCGAGTTATTGAGTAAAACTGTAGTATTATTCATTAGCAGATACAATATTTTGTGAAAGGGAGAGGGGGGCACGACTATCAAAGCTCAAAAGGCAGGGGGCACCTAGGCCCCAGAAGCACTGTCAATATGGATATCCTAGGGAGGCAGCCAATATTGGCAGTGAGTAATGGACTGTCATTTTGCTTAATTGGTGGAGATCGAGCTTTATTTATGCAGTTTAAAACAACGGAGACAACAGCCACAAGACAAACACAGGTATGATGTACTCTAAAAGTTCAGTGTACATGTCACTACGATATGGCAACGATTCAAAGGAATTCGAAATTATTATGTCGTAAAATTGATTTTCAGAACTTCGATTAAAGAATTTTAATATCGGAGTAATATTGCAGATTTCTTCGTATCTATTGTTGTTATAACTATGCAGAGAACAGTTCAACACCGTTCAAAGCAGCATTCCTACTGAACTCTATACATAATTAAGCAGTATTGGTGTTTATTTTGGACAAAACTATTATTAAAATGGTTCTTACGGCGTGATAACCTGCCGGTGTACTAATTAAAGCTGGACTGAAGTACTTTGTTGTGGTAGCCAGAGGCCTTGAAGTCTTGGAGGCTTTGAGGATAGGGAAGGCCGGAGCGGTAATCTAGGTTCAGTTTGTAAAAACCATTCTGGATATGGGCAATGATATGCTCGATATTCCGTTACGCATTTTCTAAAATTGCTGCCCGTAGCACCATATGAAATATTTTATGACCCCTCTTCCCCCACTTAGATCTGCCACTATCAAAACTATAACTTTCTGAAATACTTCCGCTCGACTTCCGCTCGTTGCATGACCTAAATATAAAAGCACAATGGAGAACAGCAGTGTTAAATATAGTACAAACCAGTCTGGGTCCAGAAATAAACCTGACGATCGATTCTAATTGTACAAGTGTCGATTGAGACATACACAAGTCTATGTTAACTTGGTGACAGAAAATACAGAAGCCGTAATACCAGTTATTTTTTTCTCGGATAAATGAAGCTGTTTTGACCAGCTTTGTCAAACAGTTAGACATACCTTCACTTATAAACAATAAATGACGTCGATAGAAGCTGAATATTAGTAGAGTAATCTAACTGAAGATAAGGCCTGGAGATTTGCGTCTCTCCCAGACTGACAGAAACGAAGATCAACGCATTAAGCATACCTTGCCATATTAGACTGAAACACCTGAGTTAAATATAGATTAACCAACAGCTGCATTCCGAGGACCTCTACCGCACCCATTCGGATGGGAGCTTTCTTAGAATAATAAAGTGGCTACAAATGCAATATACATGCAAGGTCATAGTCCTATTTACGAGTCCTGACATCATCACAACCGGGTTAATTGACAGTGGTGCCACGCTTATTTGTTGTCGACTGTTGTGCAAACGGCTTTCTGATTTGCTGCTTGATTCTGCAATAATCCAATTACATTTTTGGCACGTATTTGCTTCGAATTGCAGCAAGGGGTAGTAATGTGCAAGTCTCGTCTTACATATGTTGACCCTTGCAATGCCGGGGAAGATGGGAGAATTGATGCCGATCCGTTTTACAATCAAGATAATATGGTGATCAAAGACAAAGTTGACCAAAAGTATTTTAACCTTAAAAACCATTATGTATTGTTCTGGTTATGTCACCATCATTTTATTCGTCGTCTATCCTTTAAACAACCTATTCCGAACATTCGCGGTGGTTACGAGGGTTACAGATACGTAAACAAAGTAGATAACACACATGGGGCAGTAATAAGAGACTAAATATGTATTTATTTATTGATATGCAGAGGACCTTTCATAAATCGAATATGTATTAAAGAGCGCTTCAATGTTTTGAACCATCTCAAAGAAAACATCATATTTTAACAAAAAAAAAATTCATTATCTGCCAAGCAACCACGAGAAGTTGTTTTTAAATGTTCTCTTTTCCTAGAGGAATAGTGTGATCTATTAATTTCATTTCATTTAACCAATGTTAGACCAACAGTTTGGGATCCACATTACAGATCCTTGGCAACTGTTGTTGTGGGAGAAAAACTAGGAAGTGAATTAATTCAGAAAACCCACGACCTTCTGTTGGTTGCTGCCATACAAACACCTCGGGGAACTTGAAGCAATGACAGCAGAGGCGAAGGAGTTGTTTGTACTTGAAGCATACACTCCCGAGGGATGCGCCACCACTCCACTCCGACACGCATTACTAATATTCTCACGGTCGGGTTATGATATTCTAGGGAGCCATGATTGAAGTTCGGGAGACGGCCAAGCAGGGTTGTCACTCTTATACTCCGGAAAGGTGGTGCATTACAATATAATAGAATAACACACAATCGACCACTCCTTGTACAACCCTCTGTATGCCGGTATGTGTAAGAAACACTTAACATATGTAAGGGAGTGGAACAGATGGTCAGTTGATACATAGAGAGGCTGCAGTGACGTACACTGGGATAGTGTTGGGCGCACCCTGGACTCGCTAACCACGCTTAATGTCTTTACCAAATCCTGACCTTTGCTTCAGATTTGATCGGGCAACCATATAATAACACCAATATATATCATTCAGATTTTGAAAAGAATTCCAGAGCTCATTTGGATTGCAATGTACTGTCGGTCGATAAATAGTCCAAGACGGAACAATAAACTCCTGCTTAAATAAATTCAATGAAGTGAATGTATAAGCCGCATAGAAAGAGATATGACGCTGACACTATTGGTTACAGACTGACTTAATACGATCGTTGACATTTATCACGTGGGTTATCTCTTTCAACCATTCAGCCGAGCAATATTTCTAGCATTTCAAACTTCAATGTGTTATTATTTATTTAAATTTATATCACTTGTAAACTCATAACCATGACGAATTCCCTGATCAGCTTGGATCTTATTAGGCGCGAATACGTACTTCATTAAACGGTATCTACGGCCAATATCGAGGTACGATATTTTGCCGTACGAAAACTTTTGAAATCAGGCTTGCCGCTGAATCGTCAATAATATGGAATCAGTGTGGCCTCTTACCTCGCTTTAAAACACACTTCGCTCATTTATATATATTCATCAGCAAGTTCAATACACAGAACATGCACTCTAAAGTTAATATGAATATATTGCAAGCTTTTAGTGCAGTGTAATGTGCCTTATGAGACTCCTCCGCGACGGGAGATCACGTGACAAGCACATGTAGTCAGGTACCTTGGCCCCTAAAGTCCTTGCTACATTCAGTATTTTTAATAACCAATGGAGGTTGGGGGAATAAAACAAACTTGCCAATCTGCAGCTAACGCGTAAAGCTATGTTATATCGATATAAAGTGAGGGAGTACGGATGAGAAAGGATTCATTTCCAGAATATGGACGTCCGAATGGTCGTTTTATGGATCAGTCTAACCGACAAGTGTTCAAGGAAGGTTAAAAGCTAGGTCAAGCCATACAATTGTTATATATTGGAAAGTCAATTGAAGAAATAGGGTAGCGTTCGCTTAAATCTAAAGCTGTGGAGGACTTCGAAACGTAGCTATGATCCTGCCAATGTAAGATATTCCTGCGCCTGAACGTAATAAAACCAGAATTTATCATTGTTGGAAGCGTTTAAATGATATCAAGTTTTGTTGCTCTACAATACTAATATTTCTTATATGTCCCTCTAAAAAGAACAAGTTTATGACTGGTAACTCACATAATGATGAGTCTGTTTTTGCTAAAGCACGATGTTGTTAACGCTCAACACTTTGGAGTACCGCTTATTAAAATAGATTGTAAAATGCGACTTTTGTTGCTGAGTGCAGTTGTATGAGAGACTATTAGCTGCTTACGCCGGGTTAGATTTAGAATTTCAACATAGCGAGACGTTAACTAATATCGGGTTAAATTTAAGAGCGCTTCGAGCAGCCGTTTCTCGTTCTCTTATATTGGAGATATCCCATCATTTCCACTCACTTATTGAAATCAATTCACCTGGTCAATTTCAATATAAACGAGTTTGGTGCAGCAGTGCAATCTACACTGAAGTACTCCATTTAATATGTCAAACTGAAGTGTGCAGACGTCAATCAAAAAAGGACTGTAGTCCGAACAGGGTCAAAGTTCAGAAAGTTATAACAAAAAGAGTTTTCTACTGCAGAGAAATATGACTTTTATCAGGTAAGAAAATCCTGATATGTCATTGGTATATAAACAATAAATTTCTTTACCTTTTAACGTAATAGTGTCTTTGAATAAGAGCGGAACCTGTAACTCATGTAACTAAAATATTGTGTTATATGAATACATGAGGTAACAGATGTGTGTGGTCTTATTTCGTATAATTCACACCTCACAAAATCGAGATTCGCATCACTGCTACTTTGAGGATTAACTAGGTCTAGACACCAGACGGTCGCTGCATGGTGATAATATCATTAAGACAAAACCATGCGCGAGAAAGTTAATGCAACCATTAATATTCTCGACTGAAATCCCGTGAAGTGCCAAGAAAATGAAGTTTGTCATAGCAGATGCAATAATATAAATACTAAAGCTATAGCAGATTCCCCCGTGACACAGAATGTACGTGATGTATGGACTACGTGAGGGAAAATTGGCTAGAAGGACAATTGAGTCGAAAATGTGGAACCATCACGAAACAGAAGTTCTCTGGAACTACAACATTTAGAGGGGAAGGGCAACCGGACGAAGAGCATAACCGCCATTTGCACCCGAATTTTTGTGAGTTTATAGAGATAATTGAGGGGGAACATTCAGTGATGGAGGCCAGGATTGCACGGGCAGAGAATGGTTCAGGTTCTGCCCCGAAAAGAATTAATAAGAGAAAAATAGTTTGTTTACTTTCACCACTTACAATTAGTTTCCTACTGTTAATACTTTTAATCCTTACGAACTAACCTTTAATCTTTTGTACTGTCTCTTTTGGTTTGAGTTTTTCTCAGTCGCCAGTCGTCTACAAGCCCAAATGCAAAAAAAGAAAAAAAAAAACAAATAAGACGAAACGAGACTTAACCAACAAATCCGATGCCGGTAGCCCAATAACAAATTGATAACAACCAGCTAACCATTGTTTTCAGGACAATACAGTCTGTACCATTGAACTAAGTGTTAAATTTGTGTTCTTTTAAGTATTGATTGATTGATTGATTGGGGTTTTACGACATGACTAAGGGTATTTCACTTAAATGACGGCGGTGTGTCTAACAATAATAGATACAAGCACAACCAAGAATAAAATCCATGCTAAACATCAACATAATTTATACGGCTTTATTATCTTTTGTTTGATAACGTGCGATATTGTACATACCAGCTTTGTAACACATTGTGGCTGACCCCATCAAGCCGTAAAATAATTGTTTTTCCATCTGCATGCACACGAATATTTATCTGTACACTTTTCGTATGATTGGCTATAAACAACTGCTTTGGAATCAAAGACAAATTATGTCATCGAATACACAATCAGCTATACTCTCCCAAAAAAGAAGAGCATTGAATTTGCCAAGGATGTGTACCAGTTTTTCGGGCGCAGGATACGGCAGCCCACATAATCACACTTCCTCTGCAGAAATTGTCGACCTGAAGGACGCAGTTTCTTGGGAACCTTTCATTCCGGCGTCTGTACACAGTGTACGACCAACTCTTCTATGCAGCTTGAAAGTAAGGACGTCTGGCGCATAAGCAATTTTGACGGAGACGGTTTCTGACAGTCTGCGCCGATATTCCCCGGAGACCTGGGGCATTGGATGCGGTTTCTGTTGCTGTTATGGTCCGGTCTCAGATGAAGAAACCGGATGTAGCGATCTTGGGCTGCTGGTGTGACCCTAGGTCGACCAGAACGTTGACTGTCAGCTGTTGAGCCGGATTGCTGGTACCGTTGGAAGAGCCTGGAAATCGTGCTCCGGTGGACATGATAGTCTAGCGACTGCATTCTGTGATTCACCGGCCAGGAGACGACCAATGTCGACGTTCCGGGTAGTTGCGTCTAGTCTTGGCATATCGTATCAGGTGCTTAGATTCAATTATCGGACATTTACATTATAACATGATAATGTTATAATGTCTCAATCACCCAAATGTTTGAAAGAACTCCTGTTTTAAATTTTGTTTGTGATGTTGATGTTTTTAAGTTTTAACACTGTAGCTCAGATTGATTAAGGTGGCCGGCATTTCCTGCCGGCGATAAGGTGCCTAACCCTCAATGGATATGATATGGATTTTTCTAAGCCAATTATGAAGCAGAGGTAAGCTCGGAAAATTATGGAAATGTGCATTTTTGGACAGCTGGGATTCAAAATATTTGAATCTGGTGAAGATCCATGACTATTTGGGAACTTAAATTTAGTTGACACAAATACAGGGCCTCGTTGGTGCATATTTTAGATAAAAGCTTTGCATTACATTCTGCATATAGGTAAATAATACTTGATCAATTGATCAATCAATCAAGCAAGCAATCGATCGATCAATAAAACAACCACACATTCAAACAATTAATGAGGTAATCAGCTACCCGGCCTCCCTGCCAACCAGCCTTCCACAAATTTAATAAACGTAATGCCTGATGTGGGTGTGATGTGGGTGTGTGTGATCGAGCACCTAATTTTACTCCGAGGATATTTTTTAGAACAGCATTAGTTCCCTTTTTTTTGTTATTTTTAGATCAGTGTCAAGCTCAGTAGATCTGAAAATATTCTATTCCCCTTCTATTATAACCACCTCTCTTTATAATCCCCCCTCAAAGTCACGATGAATTTAATACTCACCTTGACCCCTTAGTGGAGACAACATGTTTACCAGTATCTGTTTAATTTATTTAATTTATTCCGAAGTTGAAAAAATATTTTAATATCTACTGTGAATGCTTCCGTGTTTTAGTAGGTCGAATGTCGGCTGTCATAACTTTACATGAGTGAAATAACATTACAAAAGTATTTAAAACTATTTATGCTGCTCTAGATTTCTGTTCAATCGGAAAGACTGATCCTGTGCAGAGCGAATATGTGTGTTTATGTTGTTATACAGTTTTTACCATGTGTCCTCCTTGACAAAATGATCTCAGAAAGGGCACACTGATTCTCTAAAGTACATTTTTACGGAAACAAGTTCGGTGAAATACAATCCCATCTATGGTCTTACGGTCTTGCTGGACCCCTTGAGCTCAAAATCAACAAAATTGTTTTTTATCGCTTAGATTAAAAGTTAAGCACTCAAACTAAATCTTAATGTAAATTCGAAATTTTAATAATAAACAGTTAAATTGGAGCCTATAATTTTGTTTTAACATGTTTTCCTGCCAAGTAGCAAAACTCCAATTGCCTATATCTGGCATTTCAATTTTTAGCGGACTACATTTTCCAAGGCTTATTTCTAAAAAAACATTTCGTGTTAGAAATTTAAAATTTCTACCATTGTAAGGAAGACAATGCGATCTAGTAAACAGTGTCTCATTTTTTTTAGAAGTTTCTCTTTGATTTTTTAAAATTGTTTATAAAAGATGTATTTTGCATTTTTATAAATCTTTCCATGGTAGGAAAGACAAAAAAAATCAAAATTTAAAAAATTTAAAAAATTACCGTTTATTATTGCAAGGACTATTTTACTCGGTCAACCAATTTAATAAGGAAGGTACATTTTACGTTGATTAGTCGATTAACCTACAGGTTAGAGCTCACTACCTGCACTCATCTCTTACATACTGCACACATTCCAAAACTTTATAGCAACCAGCTATGGCAGTTCTCCTGCCATCTTTTTTCCCTATGCCGACAAAGGATCGAAGGAATCGGATGAAAACTAAATCTCTATGTACAACAGAAATGGCTACCACGCCTAAACTAATCAAATTCAGTATTTTGCATGGTCTAAACTACATTGTATTAGTTTCTAAGACTGAGTTCACATAGGACTAGACGGTATACGGCATTCGCTTTACACTATTCGGTATTGGCTATAGGCTATACGGGCACGGCGAGTCACATAGGGTAGTACGCGCGCCCGACTCGGTCCTTTGGCGCCGATCAAAAGGACACTTTGTACAAGGAAAATTTGGCATCTGTCGAACTCTTTCGTTGACTGTGTACTTGTAATCATCCATCGTTGGCTACCTATTGAAAATAATCATTTGGTTGATAGTATTCCATGTACATATGAAGGCATGTGCTATGACATTGCAATAAAATGAGAACAAAGGAGTCCTATTGTCTCCAATTTACCCTAGTATAGCAATAAATTGTTTATAAATCGTGATAGGGGAAATTCCGAACGCTTGTACACACGAATTGCAGCAGCCACATCCGAACATGACGGTATACGCTGCTCTAAAATCGAAGGCGCAAGATTCCCACTATACTATGCTATACTCTACTATACGCAGGTATACGGCGTTTTCGAATAGTACCTTCTTATATGACCCGGTATTTTGAAATTACCTTGTTCGATTTAAGTTATCCGCGTGCCCTGCAAAACGTGCACAGTATACCCGAATAGTACCGGTATACTCCTATGTGAACTCAGCCTAACGGCATTAAGAGCTGTGGTAACACAATTATACAATTTCTGGATAACCACTTCTTGTTTTGTGATAGCCCAGCAGGCACAACACATGGAAACAAGGCGGTTTACTGGTGGTATCCTGGGAACTGGTGGACCCACCAGAAAAGCACACGAATACCGCGTGGTATATATCATGTGATTTCCACGTGGTTAATATATTCTGGTTTAATCTACTAGAAAACCATAAGAATCCCACGTGGTGAATATATTGTGATTTAATCTTCCAGAAAACCATATGAATACCATATGGTAAATATCTTTTGGTTTAATCCACCGGAAAAGCATGTGGATATCACGTGGCACGTGGTTAATTTATCGTAAATGGAACCACGATAAAACCATCTGAAAACCACATGATTAATTTTTCAGGAAAGGAACCAAGGAAAAAAGGGGAATTGTTGTGATTTCCACATTATGACGCCATAAATCGCCATTTCTTCAAATATTTACGTATTGGTTATTTTTCAACGTCAAAGTCATAGCATAACTTATCCGTACCGCGTAACCGCCATGCATACAACACAGCTGACCTAAGACACCCAATGTCGATGATAGTATATAAGACTTGCGTCCTCCTTCTTTAATTACGCGAGAAACTCCCAGAACGTATTGGCGTGATGTCAGTCTGTGTTGTGTTAAAGACGTATACATTTCTCGTGTATATCCCGGGTAGACTTCTTGTGTACATTACGTATTAAATTCCTGTGAATATTACGAGTTAAATACTTTTTAAAAAATTTGAGTCTATCCCGTGGAAAATTCAAGTGTTAAAGACCTGTACAATTGTCGTGTATGCCCTGTAGAAATATCACGTGATAATTATTTGCATATGAAACGGAATATCCACATTGTTACCACGTGACAAAATCATGTTTTTTTAACATGGTTTCCGTCAGTTTTGCCAACCGGGAGAACACATCTTTTCGACACATATACCTGTATCGCCATCAGATGTAAATTGACTAAATCTATGGTTATGGTCCACACTGAGCACTAGAACATTTAACTTGTATACTGGTATATATATATAGCTTCCACATTTCCTTTTTTAGTCAATTTACACCTGATGACGATACAGGCAGGTGTTATACAGGTGTTATAACACAAAACAAGGAGTGGTTAATTATGGTCTTAACTACTCCAGGATTTAGGTGCACGATTAGCTTTTCGGGCACTTTCTCGCCTTACTTGTCATGGGCAGGCAGTCAGCCTATACCGAGTAACTGGCGACCAGATACAGGACACATCAAAGCCTAACATACCCAACTGCCATAAATGTATGTCGATCTTCATTCGTATCTTACGAAGTATAGAATCTGTGCACATGGATTAAATATTGAGCAAGGGATATCTGATAAAAAAGGAGTATACGCCAGCGTACTTGTAAATGTTGTTCTAATAAAAATTTTGAAGATGAACTGCACTTTTGCAGGTATTTGGTATGCCCAGCATACACTCATATTAGATGTCAGTATATTAAAACTTATTTTTGAAGAAACCATCGGTCTAAATTCAAACCGATTTATGTAAAGCTGAGGAATTAAGAAATGTTATATTGGCTGCTGTCCACACTCCGCCAATCTATGTCTATTGGCTTCGCTTAAGGCAATAAAGAGAACATTATTATTATTATGTTTATTGGTTAAAGTAATAACACAACATTTAGCTGTATTAAAATTAAGTGATAAACACGAAGAGGAACACCAAATTGTTATGCTGTTCTGGTCCGTCTGAAGATCATAACACTGCATGACACTGCAATGGAACCTTGGAGAACGCCAGGGCAGACCTGCCACCAACTAGACGTCTTGCCATTAATGACCACAGACTCTTACAAATCAAGTTACTTGTCATAATATGGGACTACCGGGACTATGCTATGATGTCATTTATGCTATAGATCAATGCATTTCATTTTTTAAAGATACAAATTTATTTATTCTTAAATAATAAAATTGTTCCATTTTATGCTGACACACATAAGACATTTTCAAATTTTTATAAACAGCTGGATACCTTCGTAACTGTGGCTAGAAGCAAAGCTCCGACACGTGGCTTCCTGGTAAGATAGTTTTGGGGCGAGTTTTTCCCAAGTTGCACTTGAGGGTTACAAAATGTAGGCCTACTATGCGTATCTTTTCTTCAATAAAGGGACATAACTCTGGCATGAACTTTAAGAAACGTTTTACATTCAGTCGAGCAGTTGCAGACCTTCAACATGGCGTGACGTCATCTAATAGTGGATTAAATTGAATCGCTCCTGGAGGAACCGGCCCCTGACTCTTATTGTCGGTATATTTAGTTTTTAGGATAAGTGATTGTTGAATGATGATCACAATAGATTTAACATCAAGTAGGTGAATTTAGCCGTTTGAAGTAAGTGTCGCCGGTTGCGCGCAACCGGTTCAAGTCTATGACGACAGAGCAACTGACTTGGAGTCGCTGATATATCCTTGTATTCATGTATGCCTAAGTGATTCCTCGACCTTCCAACAGGACAATCACCTCAGCATCAGACATTTAAAGCCACATTGTATATCGTCCAGCTGAGTTCCCCAAAGTGCAACACATGGGATAGTCACTTCAGGCATTAACCGTCATTAAAAAAGCTTTATATTGCTCTCTCGCAGATCAGATCTCAGTCTCAGAAAATCACGAGGCAAAACGCAAAGCCCATGTGTTCATGTAATACTAAAAGCTGTTCTGAACAACTCCGAACGGTCTAATGAGTTAGTCCTGAAACAAGCTTAATTGGGCATATTTGAGTATCGAAAGCAAGGCTACCTGGTAGGTTGCAGTGTGTAGCATAATTGGATGTGACATTTCTGTGCCTATAGATGAGGGATCTGGCAACACGAAACATTACACAAATTACATGAAAATCAAAGACGTTTTAAAAAAGAATAACATAACATGTTGTGCTGGCTCGGTACACACAACCATCTGGACTAAAACGACCGTGGTGCCTCATCGATGACACGTTGAAAAACATCATAAGCATGTACTTTTTTCAGTTTTCTCGCTATTTTAAGATCACACTTTCTTAGTTTTTTTTAATAGTTCTAGGTCAAAAAAGGATTTCTAACCTACGAGGATAACCACAACTACGTGCATGGCTCAGTTTGAGTTGTTGTGCTAATATTTTATTTTACGAAACACCCCAGCACCCACTAACGCATTTTTTTATTTACAATATTCTTAGTCTGGTCAAAATAAGGTCTTCCAGTGTTTCAACAAGCAAGTTTTGAAAAAAAAAAAAAAAACGCTCACAATTTCTAATGGAAATTAGATACTTCAGCAAAGTGTCAAATGACCATAATTTGCAGGACTGAAATTTTGGCTATTGGGTTATCTACGAAATGTCGATACAAAAAACGAATCCCACATATAAGCGTCAGAATAGACAAATGTACTTTATGCTCAAATACCAACACAGATGGAAACTGTGAAATCTGTCGTAAACGCGGACTATCGATTGGCCATACCCACGACAATGTCACGTGTATATTGATTGTATATTGGTCATGTACGCATGGAAGATACAACAACGTCCATCGCTTTGACATATTTTGTATTCATTGTAACTATCAAAGCGTGGACGATGAATACCAGTTTGTTTTCATTCGCTCAGCATTTGTTAATCTAAGGGTAAAGTATATGCATAAATATTATTACGAAAATAACATCTGCTTTTTAATAAGTGCAGTTACTTTGCATTAAAATTGTAAGCGTACTTGAAGACCTTGGAATACACTTAGAGAAAACCACCAGGCAAGGACAATAATGTATCGGCCTCTCTCCGACATATTAACTGATATCGCATGTGAAAGTGGAAGGGAACCCCGTATAGCTGAATATTGTAACGTATCTTGCTGCTATTTTAACTAATCAGATAGCATTTATACGTGAAGAAGATAGTAGAATTAATTTTACTGTTGTCATCGTTTATTGGTTGCGCTGGTGTTTAGTTTCGACCGGATGTGGATTGGCCTTGAGAATCGTTCGCTTGTATCATGGATTTAATTGTGATTATGTAGTACTGTTTTCAACACGCAATTAGGAGCATTTGCGTCATGTAAGCTATACGTGAATTCTCAGTTCTCAATAAGGCCAAGAAGCGAATTGTCATACAATTTACGCCAAGTGATTCCAAATATAAAAAATAAATAAATGATTTAATCGCAAGACTTTTAACGGAAGATAAATAACAACCAGATTTGCACTACACCCACTGCATCTTAACATATCAACTGGTAATTTCAATGTTTCTTCTTCTGTTATCAGTGAAAACTAGTTCCTTGACAATGACGTTCATGGCATAACTAAACACAGAATAAAGATTATCGAAATCGACGAATGAGACAAAAATTTAATCTCAATTTTAGAATTCGCCTTTCTGGTGAAATTGCATACAGGCGTGATTATCAGCAGGGGAGGTAATTCAGTGTATGTGCGCTCGGTTTGTTTGACGATAGAGTTATTTCCCCTATGTTATAGACAGTAAATTAAAAGAACCAAACCTTTTCATGAATCAGCGACAAGATTTGTCCTTGCATCTCAGTCGGCGATTTACCGTCACAACCTTGTATTAACTGTGGAAATCGTGAATTAACTATGGAAATATATAACTGGATTCGTGTCAATTGGTTTAGCATGACGTTATTATATGGAACGGAAGTCAAATCAATTAACATCCCTGTGGCAGTGGGATATATTTTTTAGAAATATGGGAAGACTACAAACTGATTGCGAAGAAACAAGGGATTGTTTTCTTTTGCAAAACTGTTACCTGACTGCTAATAGCTAAGGCTACCATTGCCATAAAATATACGGATATGAACATGCATAATCAGTTCATGTAAGGAAAACTTCATAATAAAACATCCGGCGAATTTCTGTTATTTTTTCGAGACATTGACGTTTATGTAAATCTAACGTCTTCTGATAACTTTTTACACAATCCAATTTCCAACAATCTTAATCAGGTATGACAATTTCGCCTACAAATTTCCAAATTCAATCTACTTTTCGGGAGTTATATGCTACAATTCATATATTTTAATTGCTGTACAAAACACAAGGATTGGGAATAATTGGGTGGTAATTCTGGCTGGTCGATGGTGAAGGGTTGACCTACAAAAAGATATGTTTGTAATAAATAGAGCTAAAATTTGCCGTGTTAGTTTATAAAGTTGCAATGCAAATTTGCCGTGTTAGTTTATAAAGTTGCAATGCATTAGCAGAGGGGTTGACCCCCAGTCTGAATAAAATCTCAAAAACGCTCCCCAAGTTTTGTTTGTCACTATATTCAGATATAAGGCAATCGACCAATCTACAATGTCGATTGGTTTCTTAAATTGACCAATCACAGAACTTCTTCTCAATTTTGGTTTCTTAAAGCCGTAGATTTCTGCTGACGAACCGAAGTCTCAACTGCATATTTTTACATGACCAACAAATACATATACACCCACAATCAACACAAACCATTCACATAATAAACTTTGACAGGAATTACAATTTCGCCCGTGACTAACAACATTAACGCAGAAGAAAATCGGACAACTTCTGCTTTTTTCGGCTTAATTTGGTGTTAACCATGGCGTTTGTTATCTGAGTTTTTTTTTTGACAACTGAAACTGTGACCTTTCGTGAACCCCAGTAAGCATGGCCTACATGAAGAGTAAAAGTAGAGTAATTGCGTTAGATCTCAATATAGCGACAAACACAACACGTTTTTTAGATCTGATCTCAATTAGATTTGGTTGTACCCATAGCCGTGTATTATACCGTTATCGTACCCTTAGTTACATTTGTAGGCTTTCAAGCAAACATAGCAGACACGTGCCGCCAAATAAAGCAAACAATCGAGACTATTACTTTACAACTCAACACCAAATCGAATAAACCTTTACAAGATGAGTGGATAGTCATAAATAAACCACGATTAGTTGTCTACATAACTGATCTAGAATTAAGTAGACCTGTAAGTCAAGTCATAAGAGCTGTGATATTACACGTAGTTCATTCTACTGGGTATATGTTACCTGCTATCTGGTTATAACATAAACAGAAAGTTGAAAAATGCAAAATTTCCATTTCAGTCATATGGTTTCACATAGCAGCAACACAATATACGAATATGAAAGATCGGTATTCAAAATATAGCGACAGAGTTTGAACGAGGTAACCGGAAGTCAAGAAGAAGAAAACGAAATTTTACATCCCTGACTTCGAGTGACTGGTCCAGATAGACAACTTGTTTGGGATTCAATCAAACACAGAGGGATGCATATCGAACTGTGATAATAGTATTCAGTAGTCTGATAACAATTTAATTTGAATTGGTATTTTCCTTCTGAACTGTATGTTCAATATATATTTAAATAGTTTTATGGGGTTGGCAAACTTTGCTTCAGAGAACATGTGGTATTAAAATGGAACAGAAATAAACTGGATTAAACAAATATATTTAAATCGATAATCGAAATGTCCTACGTTTGTTTGATTTGGAATTTAACGTGGTACCAAAGGTTTTTTTTTTAACTTAAATGACGACGGATTGCCTACTTCTCACAAGTTTACTTAATCTAAACGATTCCCCACATGCAGTAAACCTCAATAAAATCAACTTCAGATCGTGTGACTTGCTGATATACCCGAGGTTAAAAGAGGGACTTGAACGGTACACTCACTGAATGGGGGATCAGTAGCCTGGCACGCTTACCCTTGAGACCTGATGGGAAATCGGACGAATCATCGTTAAGACCAGCTCCGCGATTGGCGCAGTCAAATCGTGTATTGTCTTTACATACCTTATATGACGACGGATTGTCCACTTCACACTGCTCTTGCCTTATTACGGTAGAAAACCGGGAAGAAACCTAGCAAAATCCACCCCCGCGATTGCCTAAGCCACATCGTGTGACTCACTCATATACCTGATGGTCGACAGGCGGACTCGATCGCAAGAATGGTAAATTGGAGTAGGATAAGGAAGCGCACACGCTACCACTAAGCCACGGCCGCGGGCGAAGGGGGACTTGAACGGCCCATTGAAGGAAAAGAGGTAACCTGACACGCTCATCATTGCAATACGATGGAAAACCGGAAGGAAACGTCGTACAAAAAACAGCCCCATGAGAAATTACCTGACACCTTAGCCATTAAAATACGAAGGTATCCGGGAGGAAACCTCGTAAAAACCAGCCCCGTGATTGCCCGACCTAAATCGTGTGTCGTCCTTCTACACATGCGGTAAAACGAGATAATTAAACAGCACATTGAAGAAGAATCAGTAATCTGAAACGCTAACTATTAAAATACGATGGAAAAACCCGGAGGAAATCTCATAAAAAACAGTCGGCGATTGCCGGACTCAAATCGTGCGACGTCCTTCTACACACGAGGTCGAAGGAGATACTTGAACGGTACATGATCACCGGGATTAAACCTCGTAAAAATTAGCCCGCGATTGCCGGAGTCGAAAAGTGTGACTTCCTTATGAGGTCGAACGAGAGACTTAAATGGTATATTGAAGAGGATGGGGTAACCTGGCGCACCATAGTCGTTTAAATCTTCAAACAAAAAATCATCAAACACGTTTTCAAGTAGTTCTGTTTGTGATAAGTTTTTTAAACTTCCTAGATAATAAATTCATATTAAACATTTAAATCTCAAAAGCATATATATATTATTGGATTTAAGCATTTCAATCTGTTCACAGGTAATTGCTCGTATCAATTTAATTGAAAGTTTATTGTACAATTGATTAAGTTGATTTGTTCTTTGTGTTCTTTTCTGTGAGTTCTTAATCAGGTAAAACTGAACGACTTGTTGGAAAACGTGATATAAAGTTGTTAATTTTAACATTTGTGTTTATCTTTCTGTCATGGTTAATAGTTTTCTTATGACTCAGGATATCTTGTTGTTGTTGGGCATATGTAGCGGGTACAGCTCCCTTCTTGTTCTGAAGGTGTGTTTTCCAAGCTTGAGCTGACATTACGTGAATATCTGCTTTGTTAAGAATCTCCGAAATTCCCACTCCCCTTTGTGAGCTCATACTAGATTTTCGGCTTTCCGCGCCAGCCAGTTTTCTGTCTGTGGCTAAGGATGCTAAGGTAGCCTCTGTCCGCAGTACCCTAGACATTGCACTTTGGCTTCGCTCTGGACGTGCGCGTCCTCCTGTGCTGAAGACAGATCGTCTGTCATCATTACCTAGTTGAGCCTCAATCAGCTTGCGAGTTACGGAAGACATTTCTGACCAAGCTTCAGAAGGTGTTGATCGCCCAGACGGACCTTCCGTAACAAACGTGCCATCGGTAGTTTTAGTAGAATCAAACCGCATTTGTGGACTGCTCTGTGGACGAACTAGCTTTTTCGACCGAGTGGTGGGTGGAATTCCCATGACTGATGCCGGTCTGCTTGATGATGCACCGGACGGAGGTCTTTTAAACCTCTTTGCACGCCTGCTGGCGATTCTCTCTCCGTAAAAGAAGCACAGGTCATCGTCTTCATTTTCATCTGAAGGGTCACCGTGGCTAGGTGCTGGAGAGCGAGTGATCCCTTCTTGACTGTTGCCGCTACAAGTCTGAATGTAATCGAGTGTGAGAGAGATCAATCGTATGTCCTGATTAGTAACCCGAATTGCGTGGAGTTTTTCCTTCTCAAGGAACTGTAGCTTGGAAGTCAATCTGCTCTGCTCGATGCTGTTGATACGGAAAGCCCTCTGGACCCGTGTAGAGTTGTAACTTGGAGCTTCCGTCAATACCATATTAGTCGATTTTGTTATCTCACAGATTATCGCTCTCGTCAAAGTCACAGGCCTACGTGACAGAAAACCAGTTACGACACCAATATATTATTCGTTGAACTGAAACAGCGTTAACTGTGTACCATTTTCACATAAGCTTTTAAATGAGGCCAACGCAATATCTGGAGATAAAAGTCACATGTGGACGATCATTGTCAATAGCTTACATTGAGGATTCCTGTCAGAAAAGTCGCCAAGCAAGTCAACATAGTATGGCTTCGAAACACATGAAGGAACTTTTGGAGTTTCGTCTAGATTGGTTTTTGGACAATCAGTCTGTTTTTTTTTTATATTCAAATTGAAATCGTTCAACACAGCGGCGCAAACCTCACCTGAAAATATGAAAGACAATACCAGTTTAGACATTTGTAAGGCGTTACTTTGTATACTGTATTTGAAAAAGTGAAAAATTGTGTTTGAATTGTAACGGTGACAGTTTGTTTATTAAACATCTTTCAGTAAGCTCTCCAGGGAACACGTAGGATTGCATGTGTAGTGTTTTCTTGTACAAAGCTGGTATATACAGATTTAGGACGCTGAGCTGTGTTTAGCTTATTTAACGACTCAATGAGTTTCTGCCTAAAAAGAACCAAATAATGAAACGGAAGGCAGAGCAGGCAACAAAATATTTTGCAAATACCCAATTTGATATGACCAGGTTTAGTAAAAAAAGGGCTTCGTGTTGACCCCCCCCCCCCCCTCACTGCGCCCCAGATCATCTACGAGGAAGAAGACCGTTCACCAAAGTTCAAAGTTCTACCAACCATCTTGCATAACATCCCAAGAAACATCTTATCATTCCCTCCAAACCTCAAAAAACAACAACAATTTCATAAATAAATTTTTTTTTTGATAGATAGTGTCAATACGAAAGTGAAGTTTGTCTGCGTGAATAACCGTTCCAAAGTTACCCACCCTTTAATAGTATATTTGTCACCTGCGTTATAGAAACGATTTTTTTGCAGTAATAAATCCCGTATTAGTTTGAAATTATTCTAGTTTTCAATTACATTTAATTTTTTTGTCCTAATATACATGCAATAAAGTATAGTTAAACCGAATAACTAGTTTAATGGACTTTACAGCAAAACAAACTTTTTGTGTGATGAAACAGCCTTCTGAAAGCCCCGTGCTAAAGGATAAGTAACAGCGACATTCAATTACACCAAGATGTATTGACCAGATAGTGCGTAGCCTATCATTCACGTTGGTTCATTTGTACTATTTCGTGGTTAATTAGTTTGGCAGCTAGACGCCAAATTTTAGGAAGTTTTGAGAGGTACCAAAGTGTATTTCAGTTGTAGGTTGTACTTCAAAATGGAGACTGAGGATGTACTGTCCCATATCGCCCCCTCGTCCCCCTCCCACCAACCGTCCCACCAGGTATTCCATAAGCATATACGTACAGCTCTCATGACACCCTTTACGATACAATATATTGTTTAGAGTGAGCAGTTTGTTTGTATGAATGAATAGGGCTAGACGTCATACTTATGCTTATTTGACCCACACAGTGCACCAGCCCAGTGGGTGAGGAAAAACCACCGTCGATGCCTCTTGCAATAAACAAAGACAAGATAAATGCAAGACAATCACAGGACGCGATACATATAGACATCACAAACAAAGGGGCTTCATGTTGCCCTTCAGGTCCAAGATAACAAGGGCAACAGGAACATTTCTCCCAAACCCCCACCGTGGGAGAGACTTTCCTGTTGACATGGTGGCTGTCGGATCAAAGGGTAACAATCTGTTGTTTCGTAAGTACAATGCGTCTTGTTATAAATGTTACAAATATATCAGAATATACACCACCCTCCACGTCCCAGAAATGATTTCCCTGTCTCGCTTTGTACTACTTTGTTGGCAAAAAAGTGAGGGTGATTTACACCGATTAGCCTGGACCCTGTCATATGAGCCAGCCCGAAGAACAGCGTTTGACTAGCCACAAGTCAACAACAACAATCACTTCATCACTCAATTGCGATCGGTATTTTAACAATAGACAACAGTTATAGATCTAACATAATTTAATATCGGGCAACGTTTCAGCGCAGATACTAGCACTTTTCTCAAAGTAGAGAAAGGCTTGAGAAAGGTGCTAGTATCTGCACTGAGACGTTGCCCGACAAAAAATATAGAAGTTGAAATTCATAAAATCGTATTATGTTACTACTACTGCTTTAAAATGCCACTAAAAAAAATAGCTATAGACCTGCCGTTAACTTACCTTTTTTGGCGAACTATTACTCTGTAATTCATCAAACAATATTTTCAAGGAATTGTCGAAATTGTCTCCTCTTGATATTTTGGAGTATCAGTATTTTTTTAGACTTACAGCCTACTCATATTAACACATGTGTATCACTCCAACGTTTCGTTAGTCACAATAAAAATCTATGGGGCTTGTAGCTAGGGTGTAAATATTCTGGTTTAGTAGGCCGCTGCTCCAGCGAAGATTTTTCTTTTCTGAACGGCTATTTGTAAGGTACTTGTGGCCGGTGAATATCCCGTACTTAATCGGCTAAGCCATAAAAGTTCGGTTTAGTCGGTGATTAATGGTTCTACGCTCTGCAGGAGATTGCAAATAAAGGAAAAGCCTGTTTACACATTCGCAAGTCCTCTATCCATACACTCAATATAAATGAGATTAAAACGGGACACGCCGAGTGCTTGACAAAGGAATGTAATAACAAACCAAGATCATATCGCCAGTCAACACGGAAAGTTCTTGCCGTGTGGCGTAACAACACCGGTATATCTCTATATTGCTTTTTATATATACGTCAATGCAAACAACTGATAGGAGATTCAAAATTTACGATGTTGATTTAAACTGGTTTGCCTCAACTGCATTTCTGCGTTTAAGTTATGTAGTAAAATTGTGTATATGTTTATTGGGGGCAGGTCGTGATATAATTATGTCTATTATCAAAGTTTATGTTTTTGTTTGTAAAAAGGGTGGCTTTAAGAATATATCACTCATATTACGACGTTCAAAGCAAACGCTGTCCTTTGGCCAAGGTCATTTGTGTTGAACGTAGCAACGCTGTCCTTAATATTTAACACTGGAGGAAGATATATACTACAACACAGCAGTACGTGTCTCATTTTATGGTTGAGTTAGTTTGACAATTTCTGTTGTTTAAATGTACCGCCGTCATATAAGTGAAATGTCCTTGAGAACGGCACAAAGCATCAATAGATTCAATCAGCTGTTTCCCTTAGAACTGTATTACGTCACATGCATTCTCCTATAGAATGTCGTCGCATGTGAAGGCTTGTTCTTTCTGTCCATAACGCAGCTGTTTGTCGTCTCGCTTTGAATAAGCTGTTGTTTGGACTTGCCCGGCTTGAAAAGGTTTCTGATTTAGGAATATTTGTTAGATAAGTTATATATACCGTAATATTGAGCTTTGGAATTTGAAAGCTGTAATATTTATCTCATGATTGGCAGAGATAATCGGGGGTTCTCTCAGCCACCATTATATCGAGAAACGTTGATTCTACTTAAACTTCAAACATGTAATTTCTACAGTGTGTAAATTAGCAATGATTATCTCCCCTTCCTCTAATACACGATGCAGTAATAAAGACATCCTTCGTTTAACTGAGTGACAGGTACACATATTCAGTGTACAATTTAAACCTCTGTCGGGGTTAAAGGCCAGTTTTTAAAGTAATTGTACATGTGTATATGTTACCAGCAGTTATATTCAATAAAATTGCTATATTGATAACGTCATTTTTATTCATTTTGTCCATGTGGGCTGGAAAGCTCTAACTTCCCCGACTAAAATTATGAAAAGCGTTTCCTTCGTAAAATAATTAAATTTGATAATTTCATTTCGTATAAATCTGTGTCTTGTTCAAATATTACACTCGAAGCTTTCTGTGTTTGAAGAAGGGACAGAATAAACCTCTCAGACGGAAACTTGAATATTTGCTCAAGCAATCAGACCAGAGATTACATTGTATAATATCCACATTGAAAGAATCCTAATGTATTTGCGTAGCGGTTACATTATGATTAATTGTAAGTCGAATAATGCCAACCCTGACTGAGTGTTAGGATATTCATGTATATAGGTCTAATCTAGTTACCTTAATCACAGCGGCAATCTCGATACCAGATAATCTGCCTGTATTGAAATATCTAAATATATATAAAGTGCACAGCTTCATGGCGGAAATAAGGCTTGAAAATCCGACGTTACACGATACAACATGGTTCTCACGGGGGCCACTGGCTATTGCAAGCTTAGTCCTAATGCTTACCGTTGCAAATATTTTTTCAACACTACAAAGCATTTAAGCGGTTATGGTTGCGACGGTATGATCCACTGTTGGAGCAAGTACACTGCATACCATTCGGTCAGGCAGTCAGTCAGTCGGTTAATAGTCAAATCACACGGTATAGGCCCGCAAATAGCTGCGAAAACACAGCAACTGTAATAATTCATTATACTCATAATAAACAGTGACCTGTCGTTGCATATCGTCTATGCAAAGGAAATTATTGGTAACATAGAAGAAGTTGTCGATATTAAATACGAATATATAGTTTTAATTTAGAGACACAATTTTGCTTGCCGCCAACAAGTGCAATACCTTTGAGTACTACAATAAACCCCATCAACAAACAACAAACATTGATCTAGATATCAATCTTAGAGCATATGCTATACTGAAGATACAGCCACAACCTACTACGAAATTATGAAGGTGTATGTTGTCCCTGCTTAACTAGGTGTTCAACAGACCCGTGTTATCTGGGGTTTAATAGTAGACAGAAGTCTCGCCGATAATCTGCGTAATTTGGAGTTTTGGTGCCAGACTCGTTTTGAACGCCTATCTTTTAACATTAGAGTAAAACTTCTCTCTCCATTTCCGACGGTTTATTAAACAAATAACACAAACACCTTAATTGAACTAATACTTATCTCGATAAATAAAATGGATTTAAGTAAAATTTGACATTTAGCTACGTTTCTTTTTGGAAATTCCAATGAAAGGCCAATGTTGTTGATAGATATTATACAATACGTTTATTTGAGGTAATTTCGTTTGTTTCCTTACAAATCGCCCTGATAGCGTTTAGCATGTGTTGCTCTTGTTGCGGGCTGACAGATTTTATTTCGATGAGAGTGTTAAATAAAAAAAGTTTTTTAAAAATCTGAGGCGGACAAACTGTTTCAATCAGCCTTCTTTATCATCGAAATAAATGAAATGACTAATTTTGTTTTTAGAAAGGCGAGACAATCAAGCAAAAATCTAGTCCAATACAGTTTGCATGTAACCAAAACGAGGCTTGGCACCGGTAGTCGAAACCAAAACATGTCCTTAGCGAGACTTCTGTCCCCTATTGGACAACCCAGATGGTGACCTTTCGTTAAACACAGAAAGCCTGACTGAATTGCGCCTCGTTTCGTTGTCCTTGCCATCAAACCGTTAGCGCGAGAAACAAAACACGAAGAGGTTTTTTTATGCAGGTTACGTGCGGTTCGCAAATATACACAATAAGGAACACAGCTCAGCAGTATTAATGAGAACACTTAATGGCATTGTTTATCGCCGTTCCGAATCCCTCCCTTCACAGACTCACACTGCATGAGCATACCAACAGTTAAAATCCATCTCGAAGACCACAACAGCGTATACTTTAAATAAATAAATTCATTATCCGTAAACAAATTTCTGGTGATGTGATATTTCCAATTCCCAAGGGGGTAAACACACGTTACATCCCAATGTGCGATTCTTTATCTACCAAATTTTGGAAAATAAAATCAGATATGGCCGCCTCCACTTCAAATTTTGTTTACTGAATTTTATCAAAACTTACAGCACTTATGGAACATAGCTTAAGACATGTCTACCTTAAAATCGCTACAATTAATGGCATCAAAATATCAGAAAAATAGTTTTAGAATACTTTTTCTGGGGCGCTTTCGGTTCTTTACATCTCAGCCGAGTCTGATGGCGTTGTCATGGCAGCACGCGATGCCAGGGGAGGTAATTTCCTTTTGCTGATTGGTTGGTGACAGTTTACTGCATAAAACACATGCAATGTCAAAATGTGGTCAAAGGTATATATTACTACATAACTCGGAACTAAACAAATTTTCCGCCCTGTGAATCTGAACTCCTATCAGTCTATCATTTGATGTTAAAATCTATCCCGATCAATCAGTGAATATACAATTAAATGTATTAAAGTAACTACTGGTGTTGAAGTGGTTGACCCGTCAATTAGAATCAGTCTACTCAGTATTTCGGAGGTGACTGGAGGCAATAATGTGACGTGATTAAGCCGTTAAACGCTAGCCACCGGGTCGGAACAGTAACGCTTGGTATCGTTTGGTATAATTCGTCCTAAATACATTCAAATAAAGCATTAAAAGACCATGGATCACTTTCACAAACATATGAATGCTATTAATTAAATGAGCCTAAGAGCTAAGACAATAACCTAATAATGCATGGTGTATGTATTAATGTATAGATAGTTTATAAAGTCGTATCCATGACAGCAATAGTACCACAATAGTGTCTGAAGCTTAACAACAGTACCACAATAAAGTCGTGTTGACTATCACAATACAATAGCAGTAGCCGAGTAAGAGACAAAGCGCATAGCACGTATTTGAATAGAGCTGAAGCTAATGCTTCTTATATAATATGCACTATGGGTAATTGACCAAATCAGTTATATAAACGTCATTGGCCATTTTACCTAAGGCGTTAATTGATGTTTTTGAACTTGTACAAAGCTAACGATAGTATAGATTTATTCATAGGTTTTGTGACCTTTGTCTATCTTTTCATGCATGGTTGACAACGCAAATCAGCCTCACTGCGCTAATGAAGGTACACCCGACTGGCACTCTATCACACAATTAGACATGATACTCAATGCATTATAAGGCATCCATCATTTTGTATCGTGGATTGAAAACCGTGAACTCGTTTCCTTTATGTTTATAAAACAAGGTCTGCACATTTGTCACACAGTCATTTACGTATAGTTAAAATATAAATAGTATGCGATAGTTACCATTTGTGGTAAAAACCGCCCAGTTAAAAATACTGAATATATCAACTTTACATCTAGACAATAACTGATGGAGTGACACAGGATAATGGCCGGACAAAGAACTCCATTTGCATGTTTTAGCCCAGAAATATAACTTTTTACAGAATCTAGGCAACAGTTCTTTAAAGGAGAGAGGTCAATTTAAGACGCTTATATACCCATTTTATTTGAATTTCATTGAAGTTTCATATAGTAGAATATGATGACAACTAAGAAATAATGACGAACAATTCAGGTTGACTTTATATTTGGGTTTATTTAAACCATCTTTAGTAGTAGTGATATAACAGAGAAACGAACGAAGTATTTGTAATATAAAATATTTACATGAGTAAATGAAAAACCAGTAGTCTATTGGTTAATCATGAAAACCTCTGTTCACATTGTGTTCTAGTAATTGTCCGGGGCCCAAGGGTATTTCAGAATTAGATCGAACACTAGCTAGCTCAGTCCATTTGACCTGGCTCTAACTTGCAAATGGCGCGTTGGGTCATAAGAGTTTGCTGTCACAAAATAGCGCGTGATCGGGGACTGTCAACATAGTTAAAAGAAAACCCCAGACTTTTATTCTACTTGAAAAATGACAATATTAAATTATATATACGAAATAAATCTAGTCATATATAAGATCGATCTAAGCTATGGTAACCGTTGAATACAATTACAAACAAGTCCGTGTTCTCCAATGGAGGCAATCACGATTTTCACAATCAAGTAACGAATTTCCCAGAATTCCACAGTGAAAAATCAGACCAACTTACACTCTACGTCCCCCTATCTCTTATAACATGGGCTAGGTAAACAATGCCGTCTACGCTTCAAGATAGTGAGTTGCACTCTTCTGGCTCTGGTATGAAATATAGGCCCATTACTGTACAAGGTATTAAGACGAAGAAAAAAACGCCATTGTGTATTAATATCTTCAGCGATACGCACGGCACGGAATCAACTATTCCCACGACTCGTGATCACGTCAAGTGACAAACTTGGTTCCAAAATGTGAGAATATTTTAGAAACATTATTTTATGTATGGGCAGAGATTATTGCATTATTGCAATGTACATATTTAATGTTAATCGTCTCTTAAATATGTCAGATTCTGTTCAATGTTTCCCTCAGAGCACAATCCAGTTCTCTATCCATTCGTATAAATTCGAGGTTGCTAAAAACTGTTGGTGTGATTTGCAATATAAAGCAATATAATCCACAGGACCAATATTTATTCAAGCAATCAGCTTGGGGGGTTCATTGTATAATTATGAAGTTAAATAAACCACAAGGTATCTGTGTAACGGGTTGGTGTTGATACACTGGAATCCCAACACACCAGGATTGGCCAGGAAGGGCTTTAACAAAGAGGAATATAGATTACTTACTACATTTCTTTGTAATTAAATTTTCGTTTCTGGTATCGGGGATGAACAGGAATGTCAATGGGATTAATACAAATAAACATCTTTATCTAGATGAACAAGCTGCATTATAGACCATACATAGTCGGAGGCGAATGCTTTTCTTTATTATTAGATGAGTGTGCTGATATTCGCTTTAAAGAACTTTGAGTTATTTCTTTCTGATTTGGGGTCTAGTCTACCTTGTCTGTGTAATTGTACCTTGAATCAAGAGAGAGAAACAAATCAATAACGAAACTAAAAAGTCAAAATTAAAGGAGAAGGCACGTGATTTAACAGTGGGTTTTGGTCGTTTCTAAATTTTATTTGAGTAACATAACAGCCCTGATATCAAGGAACTAATAACTTTTAAGACAGTAATTTAAAAAATACAAACCGGACTTGACGTACGTGGTCCACAACGTCGTATGCTATAGCAGTGTTAAACGAATGAATACCTCATTTCTGACAGGAATTATGCCTGCCTTAGTAAAGGGATGGCCCAGAAAAAAGGCTCGGATATGCAGAAATACATTCGCGAAGTGAGAGAAGCTTCGACGCCAGATAGAAAGAAGGCAGGGCAGTTTCGCCTCTGATTTAGCTAGTCAACACCGAGAGAAAGACATGGAGCCTCTCACTGATCCCCAGCCCAGTACCAGTAAGTTCAGCGACAAGAAAGAGCATAAACTGAGTACTGTAATGGAAAGTTTTAGATCCCCATCCATGCTAACACCTGCTAAGCCAAGCTGTCCTGTCTATTTATAGGGCATTTCCGCATTGATTTTTACGTTTTGCAGGTTATTAAACCTGACAGTTCAGGTCATTACATCATGCCAAGGTTTGTGTTCCGTGTGACTAGGCCTGAATATTGACTGTACAATATAAGTGTATTTGATTGGTTGAATGATTTATTCACACAAAAGACTATACAAAATATCTATGAAATTCAAAATTGCATTTTAGCACAATTTAATACAGGACCATAGTATTAATGAGCTTCAATTTTTAAGTGTGGATAACTACAGTTATAAGTAGAAATAACTACACAGATAATATTATTGCTCATCCTTTCTCACTGGACACAGAGATCAGAAAGAAAAAGCTTAGCGATGCACAAGATAACGTGATTGTCGGACGGGAGTAAAGCTCAGAGAGCTTTGTTATAATAACGATGCGTATTCGGGTCCAGGTCTTCACACCTTCGCCTAGCTTCTAGTGCTTCTTTAAAATAATTTGGTACAAACCTGTACGACACTAATTCTGCCTGATGGAAAAATAGAAGAAGAATTTGACTCGGATATGGTAGATTTGTCGTAGGTATAACACATGAAAGGTGTTGTTATTGTGCGTCACTTGCACCACGCATGTCACTTCCTGTTTGTAAAACTTTAATTACTTGCTTAATATTAATTTGTTTCTTAATCTGAGCTCTCTTTGTTACTAAAATAGTATTCAAAAACGACCAAGGCCCATTTAAAATCGCGTGCCTTCTCCTTTACGATAGAAAAAATTTTGAATGTGGGTACTGATCTCCATGGAAACAAACAAAAGAAACTTCGATAGAATAACGTATGATTGCATTCTGAAACACATTTGTACACAAGGTAATCCTGCCAAATAGATACGGAAAACATTAGAGAGCATTAATATAACTAGTGTTGATTACTTGTACAAACATTTGGCCTAGCATTAAAAGCTTTATATATGCCTTTGCTTCTTTGTCCACAGAACAATATATCGACAATGGTGTTCTCTGTATTATTGGGTTAGCAATCAGCGAATCCTCTCTGTAAACATGTGTGAAATTGTGGTGGGACAGAAACTATATATAAAACTCAATTAATTACATCATGTTATACATGTATGTGTCCGTACACAGTGACCATAAATAGGCAGATTCGTTATATTCAGTTTTATAATAACAAGCAGTTGAAATAATTATGTTTAATGAATGGTGTTTATCCTCACCGGATCTTAAATACAAAGTTGTTTTATTTCTATGTTGCACAACACATGCTGTTTTCATCAGTGACAAAATCATTGTAACCATTTTGCGAGAGGCAGTGATGCTTAAGCTTAATAAAGAATGGAATTGAATATATCGGGCTGACACTTTACGTCAGGACAAATGCAATTTTTCCCATGCTTTGGTAATATATTAGGATATCAAGGAATTCTTCGCGATCTTACAAACCATGTGTTCAGCTGTTTCCATTTTTTTTTACAACAAGCCGAGTGGTTGGGCTATTACGCTACACCTGATGTTATTTTAGTCATGTGGCGAAGTGTTAAAACTATAGGTGCAATAAACAACCACTCTCCTCTCGATGATAAGATAGAGAGCATGCACGGGGTAAAATGTGTGTCTATCAAATACATTTACTTAGACATGAGAGAAAGGTATGCATAGATATCACAATGAACGCCATACGAATCAAACTATTAATTTTAACACAATTATGTCAGTAACTATTTAGCACATAAAATATACATCCAACAGAAAACAACAGACCCCCCCCCCCCTTCCCTCCTATCCCTCAGCAGCAAACAACTACCCTTGTCACTGTCCACCTCATCTATGACAAAAAAACATGTCATATCCTGTCCAATCCGTTTCGGTATATGTTTATTCAGCGAATTGTTAACTAAATCTGCTCGATGAATATCAGGGTAATAAATGTCAAAGCTCTTGTTTTCTGTACCAAAAGAAAGCAAAGACAAATATATGTGTAGACAAAAGCCAGCAATTTTCACAAGCAATCAGCTAATGGGAAACCCGTATCAAGCAAATACACATTTTAATATATTTTTGCGTATACGTACATGTTTACACTGGGGATATACAGTTATCAGTATTCCGTTTGAATTTGTATTTCACGTAAGATGCGCTGTGACAAACCGACACAGTGGGACACACATAATACAGATTGATTTATGGTTCAAGAAGACATAGTATACAGTTACTTCGACTTGGTACATCGAGTTGTCATTTGGTCCACATGGGGCACCAACTGTTAAATATACAGTCCCATTCCCGCAAAGCTGATTTGTTTTAGTTTTGTAAACAGGCAAAGGTATATCAAGAAACACTGAGCACAATGCTGTTTTGGGCCAAATGTAAGCAGGCTGAAGTTTAAAATGGACCCCAGCTGTGTTTTTCGTTATTTGAATAACAAAAGAGAGGTGAATTCGTCAATCGTTCTGTATAGAGTACCGGCGTGAGTTATCTGCCACATCCCAGAACGCAAATTAAACAATATATTCATAGATCAGTTTTACTTGAATAATAAAAACGAAACAGACGTGAAGTGGTTATAATTTTAGTGATGCCGATTTCTACATTATATATATTTTCCAGGGTGATACGAATAACGAATTAGCGTATGCTTGTTTTTCATTTTTGAAAAAAAGAATAACGTAACGTTTTTAGCTGTGGTACACTTTTTTGACGAGCGCCATATCACATAGCGGGTGAACTGCATATCTAATAGTATAATAGGAAACATTAAGGGCTTACATGTGTGATAATGATTAATCGTCCTTATTACATTAGAAGTCTGCATTAGAAGTCACTGTCGTCTATTGCATCAACACACTCCACCAATTGATGGGCGAACCAATGTAAATGTATTGATAGTGAATTTGTGTGTCTGTCTTCTCTTGGTTGATAAAGCTAATCAGATGCTCCAAGCATCCAATAAATCATTCACATTCTGTTTTACAATTCGTGTCGGAAATCCATGCCTTATTTTTCAGGCATAAAAATCTCTCTGGTTTCGGATGACAAAGTACTGAAGGTAAAACAACAATACAACATCAGTGGTATAACATTTTAGTACTTGTTGAGATTACTGTATCCACTCCATTAAAGCCAATGCTGCGTGTCATAGTAGGCTAATACATACTCACCAGACGGGCATCATTTTATTTTTATCATATATGGTAATGGTTCAATTATCTAGAACTATGGTTAGACTCCACTTAAGCGCATCTTTCGTTTCGAATTTTCAGCACAGATTTGACTAAGTCGATGAAAAATATTTGTTCTTTTAATTGATTGACATATTGATTGATTGGTTAAATTGATGATTGATTGATTGATTGATTAAAACGTTGATTGATGGATTGATTAAATTGTTGACTTATTGATTGATTTATTTATTGACGGATTGGTTCGTTGGAGTTTAACGCTGCGCTCGAGTGTATGTAACTTATATATCAAAGGTTTACTCCAACAATACTTGACAGACAAACACAGCAGAAAAGATTAGCAAGATTGTTGTTGTTTTTTTCTTCAAACTTAAGTTTATCTTCAGTGCCGTAAGAGGGGCACATGGATACAGTCAAACATTTAAGCCACAGTACCGATTAACATTTCATTCGGACTTACCTATATGGTTATTATATAGACTCATGTAATGTTGAACACTCATATAACTCAATAATATTCAACATTGGCTTGTCCATACTAGAAAGTTAACACAAAGATTACTGCTGGCTCTCGGGCTTATACCATTTGACATTGTTATTCCCTCACCTTCGTATAGACAGCCGTAATGCGAGGCCAAAACCATTAGATATATATATATATATATATATAGTGATACATACAGGAACAAGAGATAGTCATAAAACACAGACCACGAGGGAATAATGGGAAATATTTTATCCACAATGACCGTGATTAGTGTGTATTAGTCGATAGCAATTTCCACATATATAGACTTGTCCCGAGAGGACAACTTGGCTGAGGTATGGCAATATTGTAATAACAATATTGATCATATTCAAACCAAGTACGTGGAAACATCAAGTCCAAAGTTTGGTCTGATTCCATTCTGGTGGACAACAAAGAGAGCTTTTGTAGTTAAAAAGTCATCGACTTGCAGCTAGAGCAACCAATTTCCCCATGGAAAAGAGTGTAACTTTTTCCATCCAAAACAGATTATCCGAATTCGCTTTTACTTGTATTAACAAGGCTTGGCCTTTGTCTAAATAGTTGCTGAACTGCAAATGCGCCATTATGCCATGTTGTATCGGCCTTCATAGCTCGTCATGAACCAGGCTAATAGCGGTCAATTGGTATTACTGTCAGCAAGTATTATTTCTACACATTTAATCATCCATTGCTTTGTAGCTTTGAATCCGTAAACGGTTTTGTATCCATTTGACGGACTGGAAGGATTGCAAAACTGATGCACAGCTCTGACTCAAGGAAGATTGACCCCGATGACATGGCGACATGGCCGAAATGATTGCGATATCAATTCCAGCGATTGGTTTCATCAAATATTTTAATTCCACACGGTAAACAGATCCAAATGTCCGTTGCAAAGGAAACTTAAATTCGAGCCTCTTTTATTTGTGACAAAAGAATTAATAAGTACTTCGCAAAATGCTGGCGAACTTGTTACATAATTCAAGAAGATAATATTGAAGTATAATTATAAAACTAGCAGAATTTCTGATCCAATGATAGGGCTTTCTAGTCTGTAAACACAAGCCAGTTGATTTTATTTGATTTATTTCACCAAAGTTCGTAATAAGGAGCATATGACTTTTGAAAAACAATCTTCGGCGGAAACAAAAGCCCGAAGGGGTAAAAAATAAAAAAAATAAAAAATAAAAAAAAAACCAACAAAAGAAAACATGATGGTTGAAATAACAATGTTGTGTAAATATTGGTCTTAAGAATTAGATATCAGATCGTTCGGAATATTGAAAGGAATAATTTTTAATAAACAATTGAATTTTTATAATATTTTCGTTTGGCCATATAGGTATTAATGCCATATTGGAAATTGGTTAATACTATTTTAAGAGCTTTAACGTCAAACTAAGTAGAAACTTTCAGAAATTCTATTCTACCGAAAAAAAAACCCCAAAAACGCCAAAAACATTTGCGACCGCACCAAAGACATAGAATTATGGGAATATTTAAACACAAGATACAGGATGTAATTCTGACGTCATTGCTAAAACTAGACGTCCATCAACAGAGATTCTAAATTAAAAAAAAAAAAAAAAAACAGTATTGCCAAGTGTTGCTTCAAACACTTTGGGTTTGTCTAACTTTAGCAAATGGTTGATGGATGGGAGGATCCGCTGCGATTATTGATGGAGTAGACATTTGATGGTTTACCAGCAAGAATACAGCATGAAACCAACATACAACTCGCTAGCAGCACTTGTAACATTTGACCCCTATCACCCTAAACCACTCGGCATTCAATTGTCGAAGATTTCTTAGATTAGGTGTGTTTTTATATGACCTGCTCATCCGTTGTGTTCCACAGAAGCACAACAGATGTAAATAATGTTAAAATCCCCTCCTTATCATCGGTGACAGGGAAAGCCTTATAGCTCAAACTTAGATAGAAAAACAGTATAATTAATCAATCATGTCCCTTGCATATCCCACATAATGAGGATGTCGTTTCATATGTACGACTTCATAGATGTATGTATCTTAAGCGGTGGATAGCCTTTCTCATTTTCTAATTGCCATGAAGGCATGCCTAAAATTACACAAGGAATGTTGCAGCTTTGATCATTTGTCGTCGCTATGCCACTTGGTTTACCTCCCTTTAGATCTGAAAAATCAAATTTTGACTTCAAAATGTTCGGTGTTGCGCATGCGCATTATAACCGGTAATATCAAGGACTCATTTAGTGAAACAGTGACGATAAATTATCAAAAACGAGTTATTATGGTAGCACCTATGGATATGATTTTGAGGTTGGGAGCTGCCTAGATGGATTTTTTTTACGATGAGTCGACAGCAGTGTAATGCAGTTCTTTATGGGATTTTAGGGCATGACTTGATGAAGTTGATACCTGAAAAAAATGGTCACAAGAAAACGGGGACAGTAAGACGATAATGAAGGCTACCGGGTACATGTAAGTATGTTTTACCTATTAAAAATCACCCTCGCAATGCTGCATGGATACAAATCTTGTTACTCATTCTTATACCTGAGGCTCTACAGCACATCGAAGTAGGAGCAGTGAGCAACAGCCGCTGACTAAATGTTTGTATCTTATTGTGTTCTTCTCTCTAAGAACCGATAACGTTTTATATTATATCAATATAAAATTTCCTTGGCCATGGCTAAGTAAGAGATTAGCGTGACTGCTTACCAATCTAACTTCGATGTCCCGCCAGCGGTTCGAGTCCGCTTGTCGACAATCAGTTACATGTGTATGAGTGCCATTGAAGGCGTCACACGGCCATCGTGGTGTGGTTTCTCATGAGGTTTTACTCTCGGCTTGCATGGTAAATAAGCAAATAACAGTGTGAAATGGGCAATCCGTCGTCATATAAGTGAAATACACTTGAGCATGACATCAATGCAATGTATCGTAAATAAACTTCCCAAGACATGGACATTCGGCCTAATGGTCTTCAGTTCGTTTTGCCTGTGGCCAATTTGTACTGTAAGTTCTGGTGTGATTGTTGTTGTCACGATTGACATAGTCGTATGTCCTTTTGCGGATTAGCCAAGCTTTGTACATGGTTACATGAAACGATATTGTCCGAGCTTCAAGAGAATGGTTATAGAAACAAGAGATAGGAGCATTAACGGATTTGTCTATATTGGAAAGCAAGGTTTTAAAATGGACAAAGACAAATTGAATACGAGAGGGCGAATATCATTGGAGTTATATCCAAACTGAGGAAAACTGATAATGTGTATGAAAATACGACTTGTTGTGGCCAGACCGTCATTAAAGATATGACGTTCACAGTGTCAATACGTTCAAGGTTCGGGTGTGCACAAGGGTTGTATATAGGGTAAGTGTAATAGGTTAGCGGTTAGTGTTAGGAGTAGATTTAGTACTATAACTCCAACCCAGAACCAATATCATGAAGGTTATGTCCTATGGCAAGCCGTTTTATCACTGCTACCTTTACTATACATATGTTGAATTCTTTTCCACATATGTTAAATTATTTTCTTCGTGGAAAATAATTTCGCATATGTTAAAGAGAATTTAAAATTCTTTTTCACATATGTAAAATTAATTATTTATTGTACATATCTTGAAAAGAATTTCGCTTTTCGCTTTCCACATATGTGAAATAGTTAGGTTTTGGTGTTTGATTCTACATATGTTGAAAAAAATTATACATTATTGTATTTTACATGTGTGAAATTCATTTTTCACGTGAGTGAAAATCTTTCTAACATAAGTAAAAAAGAAATGTCGCATTTGTGGAAAAGAATTGTACATAAGTAAAATAAAAGCAAAACTAAATCGACATATGTAGAATAAAGGTAGAAATGATAAAACGGCTTGCCATAATGTCCGGTCGTCAACGATTTAAGCGTCGAATCAGCATGAAATAACTCAGGTAGTGATATCATGTATAATGATAAAAGTAGCTTCATTGGAGGCACAAAGTCCATAGAAAATACATGTTGATCATACACCGAAGAAAATTATAATTATAACATTGCATAAAATGTGAACGTGCATATAATTTTGAAATGTGTGGAAGTGGGGAATGGTGTAGTCAGTATGAATCATCCTTTGAGATGAAACTGTATACGCCATCTACATGCAGGTGGAATAATTGTTAAGAATAAGCAAATAAGTCATCGCTTAAATGCACTTCTCACCTTAAAACTAAAACGATATCTGTTCAATATTTGCGACTAAAGCCCCCAAATAGCATATGGAATATAATCTAGTATATGAGAATAATACAGATCGTAATTGGAACTAATGTACAGTCTGGTCCATTGTATCACTAATGGGAATTGTCATTCATCACCCAAATGATGAACGTTGTCTATATACCTAGACTTTACTCCCTCCCCTGAGATTATTTGGTTAAGTGCAGATTGTGTGTGTAAATCAATATAAATATTACTGGCTGTTGGATATTATCTTTGCAGATAAAGACCTACATGTATATGTCTGGGTCATGGGAAATATGCCTACATGAAAAACAACCAAAGGTATATGCGTGTATAATATGTACATATATATTCGGTTGGCCCTGTAACTCAAAGGTCCCGGATTCGAATCTCGGTGGAGGCAAGCGAATTTATCTCTCTTCATTTATTCAAATATACCTGATGAGAATCGGGTGTTCAATAAGACACCAACCAGTACATTGATTACTTCGATGGTGTTTTACGCCGTGCTGAAGGGTATTTCACTTTTATGACACGGTGTGTGCCAAAAATGATTGACACTAGCACAAACCATAAAATATGAAGTGTTTTGATAATGTTGGATAGTTAATCTTCCTACAGCGCTACGTAAAGACAACATGACAACCCTTAAAACAAACTGCCCTTGGATTTGTTTGTTTGTTTGATCGGGTTTAACGTCGTACTCAAGGGTATTTCACTTATATGACGACAGATTGTCCACTTGACACTGCACCTAGCCTTATTACGGTGGAAAACCGAGAAGAAACCTCGTAAATACCATCCCCACGATTGCCGGAGCCACAATATGTGGCTCGCTCATATATCTGATGGGTCACAGGCGAACGAGATCCCGCAGTTCAGTGTAGTAAGCAAACACGCTACCACTAAGCCACGGCCGTGGGAAACTGCCCTTCGAAAGAGGACCCTTAAAGTACACCATGTGCTTCTCATGGAAGCTGCATATTGGCTACAATCATGTGAGAGTGTAGATATTGAAATGTCAAAGAATATGTAAAACATACATAAAACATGTAATCAAGAAAACAGAAATAGCTTGAATTAAACCTTTGATTCCAAGATTAAACTAGTAGAATTTTAATTTTCAAGATTCTACATGTACCGTGTTTGACAAACATAAGGGTAAGCAACATGTTTTTCAACATTACTAACAGCTGTTTGCAAAATAAATTATTCAGCGGACTTTCCACTTTGAATTCTGAATAGTTACTGTATTTAAAGATAAATTGTGGGTAGTTAAGCTAACGTTTACGATCCCGGAAATGATAAAAATAATCAAATTATTTTTATATATCACACTTCATTCAAACCAGCTCATGGTATAACCTTGCAAAGATATCGGTAGCTAAATGAGCGGCTAAGGTATATTTAGACTGTGTAGGAAAGCTGATGTAGAAAGTAATCAAAGTTGTGAAGGGAGATAAAGCCTACATGTGGTACATGTGTTAAAGGGCTTAGTTACGATGCCCGAGACAAGATTTATTTCAGAGCACACCAGATTGCAGAGGCTAACCGCTTCACATCATGTTCATAATATAGCACAAGGAGAGGGCTTGCTCTCTCAAAGCTAATACAAAGCCCTGAACTGGCACGCCATCCTGGCCCAGGCCCGTATCAATGTATACGTCGATTTCCTCATGAATAGCCCGAAGTGAGGGGAAAAATCGATGAGTTCAGCTCTGAGTCCCTGGAGACGCTAGGCTTTGTATGCGACGCGTCCATATTGAGGAGACTAGACTGCGACCAATCCATCCAGCGCTGGACAGTGCAGTCCTCGTATAGCCTCGTCTCTTCAAAGCCAGGGACAAATCTGATTATCGCCGATTTCCAGTGCTGCTGTCAGAAATATTCCGTGTGGTGATGTGAATTTGTTCGCGCACCTGACCAAGCCGTCATCCCTGCAGTAAATGGACGCTTCTTCTGGGTCAATCTCATTCCCAGATATCAGTTTTGTTTTGATTCTGGCCCTAGTGCTCTGGATGTTTTAAGGAGGAACGTCACCGTATTGACCAAGGGAACGAGGCATTGTGAGCTACGGCGATCACAAACTCTTAAGTGGATACGATTGTTTTAGTTTTCAAAACGGCGGGGTTGAGCTATACTAGGATGACTTTTAAGCTCCTCTTGTTAGGAGTTATCTTAACAGCTAATACAGGTACGTGTCATTGTGCAGATTTATTTTTGTCGCATCGTCTGTTGACTGGCAGCCATGTTTTGTCATTTGGTTTCCTACAAGGGAGCTATATGTAGGAATAATACATCGTCATGCAGTCCATACTGCGGGTTATTCGGAATGTTGACATTATCTTTTGTATTCCAGATTTCTTTAACAATATTATCAACGTTGTTGTATATAAACAATTAATTAATAATGTATTATTTTTATCATAATATTTGTTTTGTAAACACTAATTATGTGGTAACAATAAGATAACAATGTTATTGATCCATACAACTAGGTTGAGATTTTTTTTTAGCAATTCTGCAAACAGACCAAATAGTGGACAATATATGTAGCGCACTATATCTATATATATGCTGAAATACTAGGCTTGGTTTCTTTTTTGACTTTACATATGGTAGTTATTGATTCCCACACTTGATGATATACTCCGGAGCGCATAACCGATGATATATGTCAGTGTTAATTATGCCATTAAGACTGAGTTGGTGTTAATCGAAATAGATGATCACTAGGCCATTTTTCTACTTTATCTTATTGATTATTAGCGAGGGCAATACATTATATCGACATAGCTGTAGACTGTGTCTATATATTTATACGTGTAGGAGACAATTAGTTAGGCTACCCGTATAATCTATAAAATTCCTTCTCAGCCATATGTGTTTTCATGTATTCTCTGGGCTATTCAACACTATATTAAATGCATTGCAATTTAGGAAATAAACCGACACTCAAAATATTAAAATTAAAGGTATTTCAATATTTAATGGATAACACAGTTACACCAATTTAGAAATACTAGCACTTTGCCAATGACAATCAGCCTTTATTGACCAATTTATCATTTATTTAATCAATCAATCAATCAATCAACCCATCAATCGATCCATCAACCAATCAACCCATCAATCGATCAATCAATCAATCAAACAATCAGTCAATAAGTTAGTCAGTGACTAAGAATGTTTCTTTGGAGTTACACTAGTCTTGTAATGTATGTAGCGTCATGCAAATTCCCTCCAGTAATCTTGTCTCACCAGTTTCTTACAGCAATCGAACAATCAATCAATCAATCGATCGATGGATCGATCCATCAGTCGATCAGCATAACTCACGAGAAAAATCCTGTCAATGCAAAACGAGTTTTGTCTTTGTATCATATTATATACGATCCATGTAGACTATGCCGTGCATTATAATTTTACGGATGATATTTTACACTAACAGACGAAACAAAATTAATAATTAATTTTTGTTTTTCTCTCAGTATCGATAAGTTTTATCATAAATAATCCTTGCTCCCATTACCAGTTCCTAGTTCTGGCCGCAATTGTATCAATATCAAGGGACAATTTATTAATTTTAAACAAGTTTCTATTTTGTTTACTCTCAACTGAAGGTATATTGCCTAATTGGCCTTTGTCAGCGGAGAAACTAAGGAATAATGTAGATACGCGCATGCGTACCCCAAATACAGTGGGCACTATACGTGTGTGTATTATCGTATAAGACACGAGACAAATGGTCGGCCACAGAATTTTTACAATGAGATGACAGTATTAATTGATTCCAGTTGTGGACTCCTCACCTAACCTCTCTGTCCTCTGCGAATGTAAGGGAATCTGGTCAAACGCAGGGCTGAGCGGGGAATTGTCAACCTGAGATACAGTATCGATCCGTAAACCTGTTACGTGGTTAGCTTTGTAGATGTGGCTGGCAAGATTGATGTAACGGGCTAGCTTCCCGAGGGAATACCCTATGGTTTTCCAGGATTCTTCGGCAACCACCTGATGGAGAATTCGCTAGATCTTAACAAACCTCCCAGGCGACTGAGCATGGCCAGGCTTAGGTAAAATTGTATTATTTATAAACCAATCGACAGACAAGGCTCGACAAGTATTGATCGTTGGGAAATAAAACCAGAAGAAAGCACATTGACGTCTTTTATTTATATCTGGCCCTAACACACCTGTAAACAAGACATTCTGAACATAAAGTACTGTACTACACGTAAGACGTCTCCAACACAGAAACATCGAGCTTATTGCAATCGTATTTTCTGATGCCGATAAAGATACTAACTGAAATGTAATTTTCTTCCATCCAATATGATTGCTATAAAATTAAATCAATTAGTTGCCAGCGCGACAACGTCATTGGAAGAAACCCACTATTTGTTCCTATAAATCGGGTGTATTTCTCAGTATCATGTATTTCATGAATATGTTTCGAACATACAGTGGAATTCACGTAATCCACAGATTAAACTTAGCATACTTCAGTGTCTTTCTCTTACAAAATGCTGTCTCGATTTATGGAGGCAATACATGCACTCTATATAATTCTAGGGGCATTTGAGTCCTCGGCAATGGTTTTTACTCGTTAAGTTAGATTAAGTTACGATGGTTGATGCTTACGCCAATCCGTATTATTTCATTCTTTGCTATCAATTTCAATTGTATACTTTTAAAAACTTCGTACACATTTTTTTATTTCAAATGTGTACGACATAAGCATAAGCATGAATTCCACTTATCACGGGAATATTTCAATTCATATATTCTAATAAGTTTATATTAGTTTTACTACATGCTCTTAGGTTAGCTGAAAAGTAATATATCGAATAGGTGACTTGGGCTTCTGACCATCAGACCGATCAAACAGAATTTGACCGTAGCATCAGACATAAAACGATGTAGTATACTTTCAGCTAGGTCGATTAAATGAACACTGAACTAAAAACTGTCGTTGGCAGATACTGTTTGAAATACACATGTATGCAACCCGGGCTAGTCTCGCGGAATAAAGTAGTCTAGAATTACCGTTTCATCCGTTGCTCTAACCATTTTATCTCCATGCAAAATGCTTTTTACCATATCTATGTGGCTTAGATAGATTAGAACCGGATAGAAACGTTATGCCGTCAAGTACTCATTTAGAACTCAACTGTGGTCTGTAGATTGCCTGTTATTGAACAGCAAAACTACCATTGCGGAATGATTTTAAACCCCATGGCGACATTGAGCGTATCTCAAATCAACTATAAACCAATCAATACATTGACTTACTGCTGGTGGGTTTAGTTGTATGGGTAATTTCGTGTTTCCCGGCCGACAACGTCTGCCATCTAACTGAGACAAAAAGGCCTGCTAAAGGAAACGACAGCGTTTCAAAAAGACACTATTATATTTCAATATATAAATTGGTTGAATGGCTGTTCTTCAATGGAATCCGCTAAACGATTATTCAATTAGATACGATTTAGCAAAAACATATTTTAAAGAACTGGTTTGTTTTTCACTCAAAGAAACACCGGATCACCAATGTAATTAATAGAGGATTGTGATGGAGCTTTATGTTGCCCTGGTGCTCGCAGAGCTAAGGGCAAAATAAATCAGATCTGTTTGTGATGTCTTTGTATTACATCCTGCAATGGTCATATTTGTCCTGTCATGTCTATGCTTGTTTCCAGATGCTTCAGGGGTGGTTTCCCTCGCCCTATGGGGTGGCACGCTGTATGTGAGTAAACCAACCTTAAGTACGGCGTTAAACCTCAATCAGGAAATCACTGATAAATTGTGAACATAATTCTGTCAATGACAGGCTAATATGCCAATATTTATTCGATGTAACTGTTTCCTTTCTTATTGAAAACACATTGGATAGGTATTCAGGTCTTAGATCAACCTTCATCTCCACATAACTCGCACCGGAATGGACAAGATCAAGATTTCAGTAAATATAAATATATAATAATACAATACACTGGAAAATGTCAAGCCGCTTATGTCCAAACCAGAATAATTATACTTGAATAAAACGAAAAGTCAGTAGTTTTAATATAGTTCACTGAAAACCTTGACATAAACCCTCAAAACTGTAAGACATTTCTTCATTGTTTCCTGGTAGAACTTCTTGCTTCTGCCGCCTTTCTGGACAACATAGTTTACAGTACTCTTCCAATTTTCACAAAGTAAACCTTTTGGACAGGTTTGGTCAACTTCTCAAACAATTTAACAATATTATTTTATTAGATAAGTAAACAATGCAGCTTTTAATACTGTAGTTTATCGCATTGAGTAAAGGGTACCCCCACTACCCCCTCCCCCGCTGCAAACATATAAGTGTATGTGTTTATATATGAAAATATCAACAATTCTAACAAATATATATGCGTAACTTGAAGCATTATACATAAGATTTGTATTAACATAAAATAAAATGACTACCGTTACAAAATGTCCTTAACTGTACATACAAAAAGACAATGTTAGTAATTTGTTAGTGCCTTTGCTAATGTTTTAACCGGAAGCCGTATCAATCGTTAAGTACAGTATTTTTTTACACACTTTTGGTTTGTTGTCAATTGTATCATTTGCATGTGTCGACCATGGCAGGTTGTTAATCTGTGTAGGGCAAGCGCATATGCACATCTCAGAAGCAATCCATGCTATTTGATATTTGCTCAGTTATAGAACGGCAACTTCTCTGTGAGACACATGTAAACAAGGAGGACATGCAGTTGTTCAGAAGTTGATTGCTATGTAGTGTTCTGAAGTTGATTGTTCTATAGTGAGTGCAATTATGGCGTTGGCCAGAATTCTGTAGGAACAGTTCTCACCGGGAAAATTCGTTTCTAGATTAAATATCAATAAATAATAAAGCTATGAACTAATTTTCGCACCATGTTAGATATGATTACGGTTGCAAACGATCGATACGTTCGATTTGGGTCCGGTCCGGGTGATATTGTCTTGAACTGACGTATTTGGTTTGGAAATAACCATGGTGGGTGGACTTACTTTTATTTCACTATGTCAGATGGTGGGTTGAATTTCTAACTTGTGAGCCACAATGAGTTAACCATAAAACCAACAATCCATACTTGAACCCAATGGAACATTTTAACAAATTAAATACTTGACTTTCCGAAACAAAACTGACAAGGTAACAATAAAATAAACTACATGTAAATATGTGCATTCTACATAAAACGATTTCCTGTTTGAAATTGTTTTTTCTTTGATTGAATTCGAAAACTATATAATATTTCAAATATATCAATGCAAAGTATTCAGCACCTTGTTGACAACAACATGTACTGTCTAGTCTTGTTAAGTCGACCAGAATAAAACTATCATTATATGATGTGAAAGCCAAGACAACTGTATATCAATATGAGTAAAGCAGGTGTGGACTCGATATAGACATGCGACTGATGATAGACCGATATACAGCTAGTCATTAATATTTTCTATTGATTTCTCTTTGACTGTCCAGGAATAGAGTCAGCTTTTATTCTTACTTAACGGCCTCCTGATTTTAGTTGAGATCTTACAAATGTCTACTCAGGCTCTAGTCTACATTGCTCGTACAAGTCTGTACCGTATGAAGTCATGCAGACAAGCGTATTGCAGAATATATATTGACACCAAAATTGTGCATGTATAATTGTGAACAACCTGGATGCAATTTCGCCATCGGGATGAAAGTGTAAAGAAGGTCTAGTTGTCGGGTCACCCTACACAAACAGACCAGAAATAAGTTAACGGAATATGTTCAGAATATTCAGAATATGTTCAGTTAATCTTGAAAGTGCTAACATTAAGATAATGTTGATCATAAATTATGGTTGTGTCTTTTAAAAGTGAATATTAACAGCATTTTCGTTCCGAAAGGGTTTCCACCTATACCATTCCCTAAACCACAATCTATTAAAACTGAGAAAGTGTTATTCCAAAATAACAGAAAAACAATGCTTTTGATTATTCCAAAGGGAATGTAAACGTCTGAACAGATTGATACAAAGTGCTGTCTTCTAAAGAAAAGCTTGGCAATAAATTCTCAGGATTTGCGGTCCTCTACCTGATGGTGGAAATTATTCAGAGCACAGCAAATCTAGCAAGCGACTGAAAATGGCCAAGGATGGAATGCGAACCTCAATTATTTATAAAGCAACTCTTGTATGCCCTTAAAATGTATTGATTTCGGAAGAATAAAAAGTAGCACGTTTTAATAAAGCTTTCAGCGCGACAAACCGTCTAAAGAAGAACATCAAGCGTCAAAGCCATTTTCATCAGATACTTCCGCGGTACAAAGTGCATTTGATGGCAAGCCTTCATCAATGACGTTTCCTTAGTTAAATTCGGTTGCATGTAGACCAGATTAAATATCAATTTCTTACCTTCTTTAGCATTTGTTGAATAAGTAAGGATGTCTGTATAATAAACTAGACGAAAGCACGCATTTAATTTACGTTAATCATTACAGGATAACGACGAAAGACTGGTACGATCATAGCCATTAATAATTCAGTTGATTTATTTTTACAATTGTCTAGGGATTCGGACAGCTTTTATCATTCATTAATGTATCTTTATTCGCCGTGTCTTGGGTCCAGTAGGCATCGTATCCATCCTTGTGGACGGTGCTGAATGGATACGTTTACACCGCCTGCAGGTTATACTGGCTCAGCAAGCCCGGATAGCTTTATGGTCAAAGTATTTAAGCTTATCCCTGGACACGTATCACATGTACTGCATGTGTATACCAATCTAATCACCGTTCCTACTGAACATCTTACCTTGCTCAGCGTATGAGGCAGAAACGCTTGACAAATGTATTAGTTTCTTTGGAAATGCTCTTTAGATTCCTTTGACGCCCCCCTCCCTCCCCGAAAAAACAAGCAAACAACAAACCTTATTTTGACAACAACAAAAGACTTATTTCATTTAAAAAAGTACATAATATAAAACCTCGTGTGTTAAATCCTTAATTATCAACGAAAGGAGTCAGTAGCAAGAAACCCAACAACTTCACCTCCTACGTTTCATGCATAGGCTGGGTGTATGAAAACTAACAGCCAGTGTAACAACATGTGTCCTTTATATCGTATAAATGTCACAGCGTACTTTATTGTATGTGGACATCCAATCTGATGGTAAATGTTATCACAGCACTACAACAACATGTGCACGAAAGTATAACTATATGTAACACGAGATTTGTGACTAATGTTATATTTCGTCCACTATTCATGACTTATTGATGACAGTCCAATGTAACAATAAATGTTACAATTACATTAATTAAACTCCTATAATTAATTAATTGGTCTGTCCGTGCCAGCGTTATAGACGTATCCATCTCTATTGTAACTTTTTATTGCTTACTATACCCTAGCTCCAGATGCACGGCCTGTTTTAACACATATAACTGAAGGATTGTTCATAAAATTATTGTAATCTAATGAACAACTCATGAAGGTTTTCTTTGGTAACAATATTTCTATGTGTGTAATGATTATCATTTCATAAAATCAATTCATATTTTAATGCAGAGAAGCGAAAGTATGTGGGTGGAAATCATAGACCCAATGACGTGGCCACCTTGCTTATGTGTAGGGTACTATTAGCGATACACGGTAGTTCTACAGTGAATTCACGTTAGGTGTATAAGATTTCCCGGGGACTGCGTTCTGCTGTATTCTTTGGATCATAACAAACCTCTCTCGCAACTGTATACCCATCCACTCACTAGAAAATAGTGTTAACAAATCTGATAACGTTGTTACTATGACAAGGAACATCGATTACCATATCGCCATTAGAGTCGTGCTACCTTAAATCTATATGTTGTATTCTTCAGTATATGTTGTTTTTTTTTTCTTATTTGATAATAAATGTATTATGTAATGTATATAATATTTTGATTATCAACGAGGCGATATGATAATTTGAAGGGGTTTTTTTTCATAAAAGTATTCTATATGAACTTACGAGCTTCACAAATCTGCTTCAATGTGAATATACTGGACACCGTCAGGGTCAGTGAATGGTCTATAAATCAAATAGGCCATTACTGCATATGGTCAACAGATCGATCAGACAGAAGTGTAGTTCCCGTACAGTTGCCTAGCAAGCGTCAAATATAATGAGAAGAGTCATACAGTCATACCAGTTATTTGAATGTAGAACCAAACAGGGATGTTGTGGGTTATCTTGATGCCGAATCTAGTCATGCAAATACTGATATTAGCTGGGATTAAATTTGATTTGAAGTCTTTATGACGTTCGTTACTGAAATAGGTCAACTTCGTGGTAAAGATTCTGTAATTTATTTTGTACAATTACTAACACTGTATTTGTTTCCAAGTATTCCGTGCTGGACATATCTGTTGTCGATAATTTACATTTTATTGAACTATAGCAATGAAATGGTGTCTAATCATGCGGTAACTATAACATTAACCATTGAAACATAAATACATTAACTTTAAATTTAGGTTCAATGTCTTTTCATTTTTTATGTCAAAATACTCAGAAGTAAAAAAAACAACAAAATAAAAAACAAAACAGAAACGACAAAAACTTTTATTTGGTTCAACATGTATTTTAACCACACTGGGACGTATATAAGTTCAATTAAATATAAATATTGGTGAACACGATATGCGGTACTGGATGATTGGTATGGCATTATATATATATATATTTATATGTGTTTAGCATTAGGTAATTATCCATGTTAGACGATTATGAAAAGGGCAGCAAAATTATATGAGTTTGCGTACCTGATTTTCTACAGTATATGAGCAAGACATGACGATTATACTTTATTTTAAAGTATAATTGTTGAGATAATACTTATAATCTCAACAATTATACTTTATTTTAAAGTATAATTGTTGAGATTATAACCATTGCTTGATAACGGTCTTAGCATCCAGATCGAAACGTCGCTACCCAATTATATCCAGAAGTTGTACATCCATATCAGTCGTCAGGTCTTTCTAATATTATTTAATGATAAATTGATTTGTGGGAATACTGGATATAAATAAACAGGTTAACATGTTGCGAGCTCAGGTTTAATTCTCACAGGCACACAGTCTCTAGCTTAAATGTGGGATATATCGGTGTTTATTGCCTTGCTGTGGAACAGTAGTCCGGCTTCTCGGAAGTATCCATTTCCTGTTATATCAAAACTTTGGAAAACGCCTCTAGATGAACATGGGATGTGAGCTGTTCGAGCCTTAGCCGAAAAAGGCGCTTCGCTCAAACCGCTCAAATCTCAAGAGAGTTTATCTTGAAATCTTGTGAGGTTAGAGGTTAGTATAATTGTGGATAATTGTGGATGATTGAGTTGTTGTTTTATTTTTATCTCCTAACTGTCGTGATCCGAATAATTCAGTTGAACATGGAAACCTGTTAAGATCATAGTAATTTACACAATCGTGTAATTATGTCATCCAACTTCAAAAGATGGTGTCACACTGGTTGGTTGATAGGAAACTGTTACACCTGTTGACCCATTTTGTTCTAAGAAGATTAGGAACATTTTGTTATAAGTGTTAACTGTTGGCAACTGATTTTCAACTCTACTGTAAAACAAAATGGAGACATTTCAGATTATTTGTATTGGGGTGAATAAAATTGTGTTCAAAGAGCTGAGGGTGTTTTTTATTTTTTATTTTTATTAACGACATTAAGTATGAAAGTGTTTAATATCAACAAAGCGTTTCAAAACACTTTTAAATAAAACTCTTTCATTGAGATTACGTTATGTTTTATTTTAAATAACAGATTTACTAATTTGCCAAACTTTTT
>JARFOD010122889.1:0-18841 GCA_031763545.1 Mopalia muscosa
CTCCGACTTGCACAAGCATGCAGTTCGTGCGAGCATACATCAAGGATAAAGCATGTTTCCTTGTGTTTCTAGTCACGTGACACGTCCAATTGAGCCCAAGTTAGCACAGTAGAGTGACGTCTCGGGAAAGCAAGTTCTTACAGTAAATTATCCGTTGATTTGGAATGCCACAACTGTCAAACATTCAATGTGAACGTGCCATTGGCATACTGAACACATGACGTTGCCAGGGTTATGGGATGTAGTCGACGGACTATCCATGACTTCGGACACGTCTCCAACAAACTGGCACCTCAGCAGAACAACCTCGTTGGGTTGACCACGTGTGAGGACACATGGAGAAGACCGACAAATCGTCTTACGTTATTTGCGTAATCGATTTCTTACCGCAACGTCCACTAGGAATAAATTGTTTAGGGGTCGTGTGACTGCCCAAACCATACGTAATCGCCTGTACACTGCTAGTCTCCATGCCGGCCATATCATGGACCAATCGTAACCCAGTATACACCGACGTCAGCGACTTCTCTGGGCACAACGACAGCTGAGATGGACGTGATTGGAATAGGGTCGTTTTTAGTGACTAATCCAGATTCACTTTGCACTTCGCTGAGTGGAGAGTTAGAGTTTGGAGGAGACGCGGTGAACGAAACGCCCAGTTTTGTGATCAGGAAGTGGACCGTTTTGGGGGCGGTAGTGGTTTGGGGTGCCTTTAATGATCCTGTCAGTTTCCGAATGGTGGTCGTTCATGGAAACCTAACTGCTGCAGGGACAGAGATCAAGTGCTCATTCCAGAGCTGTTGCCATTCATGGCAGCTCATGGCCCAGGTCTGACATTCCAACACGATAATGCCAGAACTCATACGGCCAATTTAACGCGGAATTTTCTTAGGAATGCTGGCATCATTGTCATGGAGTGGCCCTCAAGGTCTCCCGACCTTAATCCCATAGAACATGTATGGGATGTGTTGGGCAGAAGACTCCGACAAGTAAGGAACCCTCCACAGAATTTACAGGAACTTGGTGCAATGTTTGTTCATTTATGGCGACGCTTCCCCCAAGCTGTGTTCAGACGCATCATTCAATCCACGAGCAGACGCTGCGCTGCAGTTGTGAACGCTCATGGAGGGCATACGCGCTATTGACATGCTTTCATCAAGTTATAACTTACCACTTTTACTTTCTTACATTTCCGTAGCATTTCCGGTGGAACTGGTTACATTATGAATATGATGTACACCGTCCTTAATGGGTACAAATTGGAATTTAATCATTATTTAAAACCACTTTTCTTGTATGTTCAAGTTATCGACATCCAAACGAGTGTGAAATTTCTTTTTTGACTGAGTTTATTACTGAAAAAAGCTTCAATTTGACTAGTGAAATACAACGTTCATCAAATCATCGCAGCATTTATAGTACATAATTACAATCACAATCTCATTGTGTTTTTGTTTTCCAACAGACATCTACTGACATCTCGTTCTACTGAAGCCGCTACACAGAAATCACCATACACTTGATCCAGCTATCAGTCAAAGCATTCCGTGCTGCAGTGTCGACTCAGCTGATTCCAGTCTAAGCCTATGTGAAACTAACGGTTCGATCTATCAACGCATATAGTCTACCGCTAATTGTATTCCTTCAATTTTGGTATCGACATTTTTTTATTGGGAAATGTAGGAGCGATCCTTCAAATAAAACGGCCAGTCTGGGAGACCTATACGACGCAATGGCGCGAATAGCCCCGCGAGGCTGCATGCGCCAACAAAATAAGACAACCGACCAACCAGCCTACAACGCACCTGCTTGTGATTCGCGATATAATATCACTAATTTTATGACGATTGGAGCAGAGAGCCAGATGATAGTATGGTTTCAAAACACATGGGTTTTAAAGAAGATAGAACAACATCCTCTTGTTGGGAACAGTGTTAGATATATATTTCCATAAATAATCACGCTATTGCGTATTGACTTCGATTAATTATAAGAGACAAGTTTGTGAATAGACCTTCTTCTCGGGCTGTTATAATAAGTAACCATCAGGCCTGTCCATAAATGTAATAATGGATTTAGTTATTGCTGATGGTGAAATTAAGAATTGATTTATAACTGATGTGGATTATTAAAAAGATAACAAAGATGAGTGGAATATTATTTCGATGACTGCAAATGAAGCCACTTTAATACTTTGTCCATCAAATTAATGACTTTGGCGGACAGGGTTAATGCTGGTATGACGATAAAATAAAAATATAAACAATTTTTAGAAGACGAGTGGCGTAGGATGGTCATGTCGACGAGGATAATAAAAATCGTAAGATCACAATACTATGACCATTAATTTCTACGACAATAATGTTACATAGACCATTATACGAACAATTTTACGTTCGACACACACATTCGCTCAGACACGTGTTGAAGGCGTTAACCAGAATAATGGTAACTAATAAATGAGACTCATTTGAAAAATCTACCGCGGCTATAATTTTGAGTGTTTTTTTATCCATCACCTGTAGAGTGAACTGACAATCTCATTTCATTTGAAGAGGAGCCTGGAATTCACCTCTTACATATGCCAAGGTAATCCTTTCTGTTAAGCGATAATTTTATGACTTACAATATTACACCACTGCACAGTCAGAGTGGAAGAAAAAAATCTATAACGTAGGAGGTATATGCTATTAGAAACATATAGATATATAAATACTCAAAAAGCAAGCAGAGTTAATAGATATGCGTCTAATGGTAACAGTCCGTTAATAAAAAAGCTTTCTAACGCTTCGTTGCAGGTGCACTATTTATGTGTTTGGGTGTGAAGTGACTGTTCAAGGAGGGAACAGAAGTGGCAGACATAAGATAAAACAGGTAGGGATATATCGCTTAGTTCACGGGGTACGGGTTTAGACCTTTTTTCAAAATACCGACTAAACCAGACAAACACCAGAGAACTGGCAGCCAATTTTCCATATCAAGATATATTTTTTAAGAATAGACAACTGTAGTTAACGTTGAATATAGGTAAAATGCTGGTTTTCGTCTGATTACGAAAATTCCTTAATTTAGCTTTGGAAGTAACGTAAAGCTAAGATATTCACTATGACGCTTGACATTTTGACTGTCAACACCGTCCTCAGTTGGACTTTCTATAGGAATCCTACCAGCTTGAGCAAATATGCGAAAGAATTCCACTTCCGGTGAGACACCACGTAACCCAATCCATGACGTAAACCGTTTTTTCATTTGCCGGATTCGCCATGCAATGTTATTGAAATACATATTTTCGCCTCCTTGTGTTAGTGAGCTTGTGATAGGTTTTGTTTCCTATCAGAGAAAATGTCAAAAACCATTTATTTGTCGACTTGACACCTATGGTCCACTTATGAAAGGAAAGACAGCTGTTATATCTGCCCCCCCTCCCCTTCCCCTGCCTCTATCGATATTGGTAGGGGTTTATCAATATCTCTCACTTCCTTAATTGTACGGTGGCCGAAGTTGGCCTCGAACTCTGAAACAACCTTCTACAGGATCTGAACATGTGGACAATTCGGCCTCTGGAAGTCTGTAGTTGGGTGAGAAAAAAAAAGGTGTTATATACACATGATTTACAATTTGCTGTCAATTTAAACGTATTGATTGATCGATCGATTGATCGATCTATAGTTTTAATAAAATAATCAATTGTGATAAAAGGTAATATTGTAATTAATGAAAATATATTCAAATTAAAATATTCTGGCAGAATGTTCAGGTTTTGTTTGTTTTTTTGTTTGTTTGTTTGTTTCTTGGTTGGTTGGTTGGTTGGCTGGCTGGTTGGTTGGTTGGTTGGTTGGTTGGTTGGTTTGTTGGTTGGTTGGTTGATTGTTGGTTGGCTGGTTGGTTGGTTGGTTGGTTGGTTGGTTGGTTGGCAGGTTGGTTGGTTGAGTGGCTGAATTTATTTATTTATTTATTTTTTATTTTTTTTTATTTTTTTTTATTTATTTATTTGTTTATTTATTTGGTTAGTTTTAGTGAGTCATTTAATTATTTTATTTTAAAAGTTAGCGGTGGAACAAACAATAAAACTGGCTCCTTGAGTAATATTTGTGTAACTGATGTGGCTGTAGAAATGTCAAATATCTACTTTTAGGGTGACTGTCACTTCAACCAATACAAAGCCAGTGAAAGAAGTACTCAAAAGCTTTTAACTATTACTTTCACATAAAAAATATCAATAAATCTGAAGAAAGCAAAAAAGTCTATTGAATGTAAGCTAAATCATTTTCTGAATTAATGTGAAACAGGATTAAAGATAGTTACTTAAGTATAAAAAGGCGTTTAGAGTTTGCATATTATATAATTCTTCGTTTCAATTCTTCTGTCAGATAAAACTTGTTAGTGACTAAAAATATTTTTCTTAAATTGGCCAATTAATGTATATTATTGATACCGACAAGCTTTCACAGCGGCAATATACCAAGGGGCATAACTCCAATAGGCACTATCCTGGACTGGGTAGACCACTAGATAGTTCTGCTATATTAACGATCATTTGATCTGGGACAAGAATACAAGTATTGCTCATCACAGGTTTGGTGGCACCAAAGGTGTTTTAATATTTAATATCAAATTAATTGTGAACAAGCGAAAATGTCTCTTAATCAGCAATTAATACATTGAACAATGCGTTAATATACATCAATTGACATAATAAAAATTGGCCTATATGTATTACACCTAATGTAGGCTTAAGAACCTAAATTTTAAGACGTTTTACAGCAAATGTTATAAAACATGAATTATTTATAAATTGTTTACATATAGTTTTTATTAAAAAAAATACCCATTGTTTTGATAGCATTATTGCCTTTTGTATGAGTCTCATAAAGCGAAGTTACCACTTTAATAGAGAACGCGTTTCAAAATAAAACGAAACATAGACCACAATTCCTCTATCTATATATTATAATTACTCTATTGCATGTTTTAACTGTGATTTGTGCAAATACAGTGAATGTTTCAATATAAATTTCAATAATTTGGTGTTTCAACAATGGCCTTTGTCCCATTACTTCTGAAGCCTACAGAAAGCAGTCGTTGTTTGACCATATATTTCGCAGTGCATACAGGCTTGTCCAGTTGGCCATCTGATTTTTTTACAGGAACTAAAAAATATGAAAGAGTTATTTAATATTCACGTAAAACTGAGTTTTCAGAATTTCATCTTTTTCAAATATTTATTATACCTATTTAAGAAGGAACAATTTTCCTTCTGTGGTGTAAAATTATATAATTCCTTCCCTACAATAAAATTAATAATTTGTTATAATCTTTTGTCCACAATTAATTATATAACTATTTCGATTAGATGATGGCCATTAGTGTTTCCTGTATCAATCATCAAATTAACATCTGTTTCTCGACAATGTTAACAGAAATGCTGAATTACCATATATTAACATGCTTTAATTTTCTCTACGAAGCCATGTAATACCCACTTAGATTAAAAGCGTTCTCAGAATTGGGTAGCCATTGTTAAGCCACCAAAGTAGTTATGCTCACTTTATCTCGAGAAGGTGTCATCATAAAAGCGACGCAGGCAATGGAACTAATAAGGCATCCTTTACATTGGCAATGCATGGGAGATAACCATTCTAAACGTTATTCGCGGACCTACATACGTTTGCCTACGAATGTTTGCCTGAAATCTCGAGGTAGGTCCGAGAATAACGTTTAAATTGGGGAGATAACTCAATTTGGCTGGAATCAATACCTTCCGTCTGGTCAGTTGCGTTTAGTAACCGATCCATACAGTCGAATACATTTGGTTTGATTAAAGATTTACGCCGTGCGTGAGGTAACTTTACTCTTGTATGCCTCAGAGAGAGACAGGATGCAGTAGGCTCTCATGTTCCAAGCACGGTCTATCGGCACGGGGAGTCATATTCGCTATTAGGGCTGAAAAGACGGGGAGTCATATTCGCTGTTAGGGCTTAAAAGACGGTGAGTCATATTAGCTGTTAGGGTGAGACGGGGAGTCATAATCGCTGTTAGGGCTGAAAAGACGGTGAGTCATATCAGCTATTAGGGTGAGACGGGGAGTCATATTCGCTGTTAGGGCTGAAAAGACGGTGAGTCATATTAGCTGTTAGGGTGAAACGGGGAGTCATGTTGGCTGTAAGGGCTGAAAAGACGGTGAGTCATATTCGCTGTTAGGGTTGATAAGGTGGAGTCATATTCACTGGTGCCCCTGGCCGCGGCTTAGTGGTAGCGTGTGCGCTTACTAAACTGAACATGATTCGATGTGCCGTCCACCGGATCGAGCCAGCCTGTCGACCATCAGGCATATGAGCTAGTCACAATCGAGGGGGTTTCTTTCCGGTTCTCCACCGTAATAAGGCTAGGTGCAGTGTGAAATGGACAATATCTCGTCATATTAGTGAAATACCGTTGAGCACGACGTTAAACCCCAATCAAACAAACCAACATATTGATAAGACGGGTAGTCATATTCGCTGTAAGGACTGACAAGATGTGAAGTCATATTCGCTGTAAGGACTGACAAGATGTGAAGTCATATTCGCTGTTAGGGTTGATAAGACAGGGAGTCGTATTCGAGGTTAGGGATGATCAGACGGAAAGTCATATTCGCTGTGAAGGCTGATAAAGATGGGGAGTCATATTCACTGTTAAGTTAAAACGGGGAGTCATTTTCGTTGTAAGGGCTGATGAGATGTGACGTCATATTCGCTGTAAGGGCTGATAAAGCGGGTAGTCATATTCGCTGTTAGAGTTGATACGACGGGTAGTTATATTCGCTGTTAGGGCTGATCAGACGGGGAGTCATATTCGCTGTAAAGGCTGATAAAACGGGTAGTCATATTCGCTGTTAGAGTTGATAAGACGGGGAGTCATATTCGCTGTTAGGGTTGATAAGACGGGTAGTTATATTCGCTGTTAGGGTTGATCATACAGGGAGTTATATTCGCTGTTAGGGTTGATAAGACGGGTAGTTATATTCACTGTTAGGGCTGATCATACGGGGAGTCATATTCACTGTTAGGGTTGATAAGACGGGTAGTTATATTCACTGTTAGGGCTGATCAGACGGGTAGTTATATTCGCTGTTAAAGGTGATAAGACGGGTAGTTATATTCGCTGTTAAAGGTGATAAGACGGGTAGTTATATGCGCTGTTAGGGTTGATAAGACGGGTAGTTATATTCATTGTTAGGGCTGATCATACAGGGAGTCATATATGCTGTTAAAGCAGATAAGACGGGGAGTCATATTAGTTGTGAGGGTAAGACGGGGAGTCAAAGTCGCTGTTAGGGCTGAAAAGACGGGCATTCTTATTCATAAGCCGACGGGGTGTCATATTAGCTGTTTGGGTTGATAAGACGGAAAGTCATATTAGCTGTTTGGGTTGATAAGACGGAAAGTCATATTAGCTGTTTGGGTTGATAAGACGGGGTGTCATATTCGCTGTTTGGGTTAATAAGACGGAGTGTCATATTCGCTGTTTGGGTTGATAAGACGGAAAGTCATATTCGCTGTTTGGGTTGATAAGACGGAAAGTCATATTAGCTGTTTGGGTTGATAAGACGGAAAGTCATATAAGCTGTTAAGGTGAGATGGGGAGTGATATTGGCTGTTAGGGCTGAAAAGACCTTGAGTCATATTCGAGATTAGGGCTGAAAAGACGGGAAGTTATATTCGAGATTAGGGCTGAAAAGACGGAGAGTCATATTCGCTGTTGGGGTGAGACGGGTAGTCATATTCGTTGTTAGGGCTGAAAAGTTGAGGAGTCATATTCGACGTTAGGAATCAGATAAAACCATGTTTGCTGTTAGGTCTGAAAAAAACAGAATTCAGATTATGGGACTGTTATTCAATAAATAAATTGCACGAAGAAATCTTTTTTAGGATTTTCATTTGTCATTTCTGCATGGTTCGGGATTTGTTCCTTTGATTGATTGGTGTTAACGTCGAATTCAAGGGTATTTCACTTATATTTCGGCGGATTGTTCACTTCACATTGTCCCTTGCCTCATTACGACAGAAAACACGAAAGAAACATCGTGAAACCACCTTCGCTATTGACGGAGCAACATCGGTGTGATACTCATACACTTGATAGTCGACCGGCGGACTCGTTTCCTCGAACGATAGATCGAAGTGGGATTAGTAAGCTCTAATCAATAAGCCACGACTACCCTTTTAATGAGAACAAACTTCAAATTGTTTTTAAAGTTATCGTCATTTCGAAATGCTTCTGCTCTCTATCAGTATCCACCAAAGAAGTGAATGGACTCAATATATAGCCCAAAACTGGGTCAGGATATCTGCTAATTAACTCGTGGATTCCTAATTTCGTATCCCACTCAAGAGCAAGGAAACAATCTTTCCTTCTTATTCTTTATTGCATCAACATTTTAATGTAAATACAACATACGGGCCTGTAATTGAATCGGAAAATACTCGCTTTATTCTTCATCAAAAGTATGGGGCATTGAAGTTAAGCTTATTGTGATATACGATAGGTGGGAACATCAGCTTCCAAAAATCAAAATATGTGGGTTTTTGTTAAAGCTTAAACTCTGAATGTTAAAAAAGTGTAGAATGTTTTCTTTATATTCCGTACTCGACAAAAAATTTATTTAATGAGGGTATAATGCCAAGCAGACTTAAACCCATGTAATATTTACACCTATATATAGAAGGATTAAACTTGTTTCATTTATTAGTAAGCAAAGAAAACCCTTGTAACTTTGGCAATTAACAAACTATAGAGTCTTTCATACTTTTGGAATTTAAGTGCAATTGTCCGGCTACCTGAATACACTGGTACAGGGATGTCGATTTATTAAAATCGATGAATCATATCATGTTCTAGATATACTCTCAGAGACAAGTTTCTCAATTGATCTTAATCTTGAGTTGTTATGGGTAACCTACAGACATCTCAAGAGGGGTTGAAGACCTGTCTGCTATTGTTACATGTCGAACGTGGTACATTTTCATTTAGCTAAATTGTTTTTACCTTTTTTTAGATATCCGCAAGTTACCCAAAACTACTCGAGATTACAATCTACACAGAGCATAAGGTGAGTCAATGGTTTTAATTGACAGCCCCGTGAAAGTGTGAATAATTTATGGAGGAAATATTAAACAAAGAGGCTACTCCAGTGTTCCTTTGCCGGTGTGTCGTGTAGTTAGACAGTCTATATTTGGGTGGAAATTCCGATTATAAATTTCCCGTTTGATTAAAACCGTCGCTGTCTTTCCTCCAACGCCTAACCTACTGTCCGCCTTAGTTAAAAAGCTAGATGGTACTTGATGGTAACAAAATCTCTCTGTCCGTATATATATTGTTAACAATGTCAACATAAACGTTCCAGATACGACCCCCATGTAAATTGACTTCCTTTATATTTACAAATATAATCTTTTAAATTGTGTTTTACCAAGACATATAACAGCTGTATGATCTTAACTTGTCAGCTGCTTCCAAAACTAAAATGTAAATTTGTTTAGAGGTTTAAACGGTTTTACAGACTATGGTTATGTAACCTGGTATTAAATGTAAGGCACAGTGTCTGGCATAGAATGACTCACACCTGTCCACCTTGTGAGTATTGGAGTATGTTGTAACATGTGGAATAATAAACATAAAGCAGATATTAACATAATCCATTCTGAATCTATGGTGACAGGATTTTTTACAAATTAAAAAGAAAAACAATACAGACAGGCATGTCAAAACTTAACTCATATAGTTACACAACCACACATGCTTTTTATGTTGTATAAGTTTATTTGTGGTTTTACATCGTACTTACAGTTATTTCACTCATTGACAACTTGTCATCCAAATACAGGATGGAAACTACATTCAATGTCAATGGCATCAAACAAATTACAACACAGACAATGAATCAAACGACGCAACACAAATACATGACTGTATGATCGGCTCCTTCATAGCTCCGAGAGCACGAGGGCAACAGAAGGCGCCATCGATTCCCAGGCCAAGTTTTTTTTGTTGGGTTTTTTTTTTTTTTTTTTTTTTTTTTTCGTTTTAGGAACATCGGTTGAATTATAAAAGGAACAAACGTTATATCGTATCGTTTGTAAATAATGTAATGTTAGGTCCAGACAATTTTGTGGAGCATTTTCTGCTCAAGCACTTCTTGTTGAGATACGTAACGACTGTAATAAATAATAATAGTAATGGATAAATGACGATTGTAATGGGTAAATAACGATCGTAATGGATAAATGACGATTGTAACGGACAAATAACGATTGTAATGGATAAATAACGATTGTAATGGACAAATGACGATTGTTATGGATAAATATCAATTGTAATGGATAGACAGCGATTGTAACGGATAAATGACGACCGAAATGGATAAATGACGATTGTAATGCTATGGATAAATATCAATTGTAATAGATTGTAATGGGTGAAATACGATTGTTACGGATAAACAACGATTGTAACGAATAAATGACCATTGCTATGGATACAATTGTAAAGGATAAATCAATATAGTTATGGATAAATGACGATTGTAATAGATAAATAACGAGTGTAATGGATAAATAACGATAGTAATGAACTTAAATGGTATGACCCGGAACATTCCGTAATAAGGAAGAGCCTGTCATGTAGCCTTGTTTGGCAATGGAATGTAGTCTGTATAAAGTGTTCGGATAATCTGTGTTAATCGTCGTGTGTTTAAAACTATATGTAAAGAGGAGAAATAATTTTTATGGCAAAGGGTACGTTCATTATTGATATATATACTCATGTATACGAATGATTTTGATTTGATACAATGACAAAAGGCGATGCATGTCTGTGCTGAGGATGAATAGAAAAAGGCCACTCATGCGAAGGAGGTCAATTAGGTGATGTTATTTGGGGCGCTTCAGACTGCTGTTCATGTCGTATCTAAACCAAGTGGCAACCAATCAAAGTCTGTATTAAGACTTTTAAAAAAATGCACAAATAGAAATTCAAAACATGGAGGTCATCAACAGCCGTACGTCGCAACTTCTCAGAAATATCTGTTTATGCCTTGAACCTATTTCAGTTTGGATTTGAACAACATTATTAGGGTGGCTGATAAATATACGGTCAGGCATAAGGCCCATAGCTATGCTATTTTTTTCCAAATGTCATTTCTACCTGTGTATAAATATGTATACCAAGGAATGTGTACCTATATAAAAAGTTTTATTTAAGTATACATTTCTGTCTAGACAGCTACATTTCTACAGGGGTATTACTATTTTTCAGTTTTCATTTTTTCTCATTCGTTGGTATTTCAACTCAGTAAAAATATTAATGCCTGATAAGTGGGCTTTGTCCGTCCCTCGTTGCCAATCACCTACATGCACTGAAAAATTTTCGTTATTTAGTGTTACCTGAGTAACAATATATCTACCTGAGTAAAAATATTTCTACCAAGGTATATATTTTTTTATTTTAGTGAAACTATACCTTGGTGCAAATATATCTACCCAGGTACAAATATGTTAACATTGGGATGGACACATTTCTACCTAGAGGTTTTTTTTCTACTCGGAGATTTATATTTCTATCCGAAATTTTATATTTCTACCCGTGTATTACTATTTATAACCTGGTAGAAACACTTTTACCTGGGTAAAAAAAACTTTCGGTACCCGTCTTTAACATTTGTAATTATATACACCTGAATTGAAATATTATACCTGGGTTGAAATTAGACAACATGAAATGTAATTTGAGGGAAAACCCTAATCTCGAACTTTACCAGCCACCATACATAAACCCCATGTCTTTCCTAATAATTTTAATTCTTTCTACCTTTCTACCTGTGTATTAATATTTCTTCACAGGTATAAATAGTTCTACCACGGCTGAAGTAGATGAAACTGTTTATAACCAAGTAGAAATGTTTCCACCCAGGTAGTAATTCTACCTGAGATGAAATGTATTGCTGGCTAATATCTGTACGTCTCTCAATGACATGTCGCGAACATGCGGACTGAGAAATAATTGTTCATTAATATAACCTGAGACGCGTCCTGGGTATCAACATCTATACACAGGTATAAAACAAAAATACACACCCAAGAAATAAATCTCTACCTGAGTGGAAAAATCTGCCTTGGTATTAATATTGCTACCTGGATAGAAATAGTTCTACCGCCTTTATAGTATGGGACTAAACTGTTTACATTTAAGTATTAGAAACAGTTCTTCTTAAGTATACATGTTTTCACCCATGTATATATTTATACCTGGGTGGAAACATGTCTATATCCAGGTATACTAATACGTATTGACACCTGGATTGAAATAAAGACACCTACGTGGAAATTAAACAATAAATAAGACGCAATTAGATAACAGTCGCTAACATTCATTGTGCTTCAGCGATTGAGATCATGGTTGAATGGCTTAGTTTTATCAAACGTTAACGAGTGACTTAACTAATATTATTGGGTTATTGTAGGCAAACCCTGTATATTAATTTGGTTAATATTGTCTTATGTATCTGACCACATAGATGTGCAGGAAAAATAGTCCTAATAAAAGACTTCAAATGTATAATTTGAGTTGAGCCTATAAAATACTGAAAACAAAAATAGGAGCCCGACGAGAACTTACAACAACTAAATGGGAGAAGAAAAAAAAAATTATATTAAGCTTAGATTAATAATATATATTAAGTCTACACTTTGAGTTTAAATAAATGCAGATCACAACAAAATAGTTCGCTCGTCTAAATCCATGTGTGTATATTTATTTGGACTGGAGATGAAAAGGAGATCAAACGTGAAAGCTTCATCTGATAAGATATAGGCGCCGATCTATCAATGTGAATTAGTGTGAAAGTCTTAAACAGTTTTCTTGGCTGTGTGTTAAAAATAGGTCAGACCAGAAAGTTGTGAGGAAATTTTGTACGGTTAGCTGAAAATGTATGGAGTGAATATCAACAGCTCAACACTGCTACCTGACCCCGCGATGTGGTTTAGTTTGTAGGGCGCCAGGAATGTCAGAGCTTCTAGATAAACATCCACCAATCACAGCCGTGGATAGATCGTGAGTTAACCAATGAAACGCTGTGTTCTTCAATAGATTCGGTGAACACTAATGACAATCACGTGATCTGGCCGACCGCCTGCCCGAAGCCCAGCCTCAAAATGGAGACTAAAACGGCATGCGGGCTGGAGCCGAACATTTCATGCCTGTTTCCAGAGATTCTTGCTATGATTTTCAGTTATTTAGATGTAAAAGACAAAGGCCGAGCTGCTCGGGTATGTGTGGCGTGGAGAAATGCTGCCTACAACCGTATAGTGTGGCGAGGAGTTGAAGCTAAACTTCATCTCCGTCGAGCCAACCCCTCTTTGTTCCCCAGCCTTGTTAAACGTGGTATCCGTAAGATACAAGTGTTAAGTTTACGACGAGGTTTGCGAGAGGTTGTCACCGGTATTCCTAGTTTACAGAGTTTGAACTTGAGTGGCTGCTATAATGTCACCGACATAGGTCTAGGCCAGGCTTTTGTTCAAGAATGGCCCCATGTAACAGTGCTGGACTTAAGTTTATGTAAACAAGTCACTGACGAGAGTTTGGGACGAATAGCTCAGTTCCTGAAAAATCTTGAAGTGTTAGAACTTGGAGGGTGCTGTAATATTACTAGCATGGGTCTCCTGGTCATAGCATGGGGACTTAAGAAGTTAAAAAGACTCAATTTACGAAGTTGTCGTCATGTTTCAGATACGGGTATTGGACATTTGGCTGGCTTAAGCCCCGAAGCAGCTGAAGGAAATTTAGCATTAGAACATTTGGGACTTCAAGATTGCCAGAAGTTGACAGATCAGGCCCTGAAGCATGTCAGTGTGGGCTTGACAAGTTTGAAGACAATTAACCTTAGTTTTTGTGGCAGTGTCACAGATTCTGGGATCAAATTTCTCGCAAAAATGCCATCTTTACGTGAACTCAATTTGAGGAGCTGTGACAATGTGAGTGATATTGGTTTGGGCTACTTGTCGGAGGGTGGCTCACGAATTTCTGCTCTCGACGTTAGCTTTTGTGATAAAGTAGGGGACCAGGGCCTTATATTTCTCTCACAGGGTTTGTTCAGTTTAAGGAGCCTAAGTGTTTGTGCTTGTAATATTGGTGATGAAGGCATTGCCAGATTAGTGCGGTCGTTACATGAATTAACAACACTAAATATAGGCCAGTGTTCTCGGCTTACAGACAGATCCCTAGCATTGATAGGTGACCACTTAAAACATCTATCCTCCATCGATTTATATGGATGTACAAAAATAACAACTGTTGGACTTGAAAGAATCATGCAACTTCGAGCATTATCAACATTAAACCTTGGCTTGTGGCATAAGAGGTGATAGTGTGTTCATGTCAGAAATGTGCGTTACTTCACCAAGTTCAAACTTTTTATACATAATTCTCATTGATTGTTGAAAATGGATTTCAATTTTTGAAGAAGGAAATGTCTCAGAAAGACAACAATCAAATCGTTTAAAGTGCCATTATACATGTTTGTGTTTTGTCTATTTTTTGTGGAAATCCAGCTTCAAACTGATCAGATAATGGACTATTAATTTAATTGTGCTAGTTGTAAAGAAACAAACAGTTGCAGGTGATTAATTTCAAAATGTGTATATATTAATATTTAAATTCTGAATACAAATTATGTAAAATATGTTAACTGAATGCTAAATCAACACCTGAATCAATTGGGGGGTTTTTCTGTCAAATTTTGCAAAAAAACACTAAATATTTAAATGTTAAACGGAATGTTGAAAAGATGCAGGGTATGGTCGAGTTCTAAATATTCATGGAGAAGTTAAGAACATTTTATTGTAGAAGACAAAAACAAATAATTAAATCATCTGCATTTCTATAAATGTATTACTATTTCTGCTCATAAACAGCAATCCCGCCTACCACAGTTATAAATATACTAAGTTCTTCCCCATACCTGTAAAATCTTAAGTTTTTACTGAACTGCAGAATATTTCTTGATAGTCCATAAGCTAAAGGTCCCACTAGTCCAAATTTACATTACCAATCAAAAAAAAAAGCTAAACATTGTACTCAAGGTTTTTTTTTTTGTCTAGGAGTACACCATCGTCATATAAGTGAAATAACCTAGATAATCGTTGTGAATTTCTAAACTGGTAAAATCTTGTTAGCACAATGTAAAGGACTAATTCCTCTGTCTTAGCCCTACATCCCACCTATCTAAACCCAGGGTGAAAGATGTAAACCGATAGGCCGCTATGGCCGGCCTAAAAAAAATATATTTCTGATTTTTCTTTGTTTTTTCCAGATACGCTGAAACCATTGATTAGTATTTTACTTACTCGCAATATTTCTTTTTGACGGTTTTCAATCTTATTATTGCAAAGGGAAATAACTTATACGTGTCAACTTGGGCGAGAAACTAAAAAGGAAACTTTATTTAAACGTCAGAAAAGAAAGGAGTTAGATTATTGTGATTTTTCTATCCAAAAAAAAATCGGAGAAAAATCAGATATATGTTTTGAGAGGCCGGTGATAGCGGCGGATCAATTTCCAATTTTCACCATGGGTTAAGATAGGCATGATGAAGGACTAAGACATAGTAGACAAGGAATTAGCCCTATTCATTGTGATACTTTCTTGTGTGCTTCGTATTCTTTATATTTGTCATAATACTATTGGTAAAAATTCTTTCTGATTGGTTACGAAGGGGTTTGGTGCTTTCTGTTCTGAGGAGTAAAGACTATCATGTCTGATAGCATTGATTCATTTTTTGTTGCCATAGCAGCTATGTTCTGACATTTTACTTAGTTTGCTGATACTTTAAGCATAAATGCACCATTGCTTTTACAATAAGGGGCAACTAAAAGCTGAATTGTTTAGGGATGTCTCATGTCTGTATTGCGTCTTGTGATTGTCCTGTCTTGTCTTTGTTTGTTGCCAGACAGCGATGTCGAAGGTGGGGTTTGTTGGGGTTTGGTTTTTTTTTTCGTCCAATAGGCTGGCACACCACCATATGAGTGAAATAAAATTATAAGTATGTTTTAGATTGCAGATATTTTTGTTAAATGTGAGATTCAAAATTCAAGAGTAGAAAAATATTAACAAAGAATTCCCGGATTTTTGTTTATTTGCTCCCATAAAATAAAAGGTAACATATAAATTGTATATTACCTTAGCTTAAACTGTGTGTTAAATTTATGGACATAGATGTCCCCATGAAATTATTTTCCAATGTATAAATATTGGTTTAAGAGCATACATGTATGAGGAGGAGGTGGTTTCCTTTCAGATACTATTACAGTATTGGAGATATTTAGATATCAGATAACCTGTTCCTTTTTGTGTCTTTTTAGAAATTGAAGATAAACAGTATTTTCATTATTTTGGAATAACACTTTATTAGTTTGAACAAGTACTAGTTCAGAAAATTTTGAAAGCTGTCTGGAATCGAACATATGACCCTCAGTTAGGTATATAATCGAATCATCAGCAGTAAATACCAGCCATCTAGACAACTCTTCTACCTGGCCTTCTACAGTAACCTGTTTAAAAACACTAGTGCTACAGGCCTGGTCAATATCACACTACTGCCTACCATGGGTGGTTGTCTCCTTTATTATCCTTGACAGAGCGATAGGGCCATCCTTAAAGTGACATTGTTGCAGGTAACTTGTCTTGCTTTAGTGAGAGACTGTTTGGGTGTTTGATTTTATACTAGGGCTATTGCAAAAATATCACAGTATAGACACAAATGTTCTGTAGCTCAAGTGATTTATTCCTAGCTTTCTTCCAAATTCTAAGTGGGGCGGGGTGGAAAATTAGAGACCCCCCCCCCCCCCCTCCCCCTCCCCGTGTTTCTTATTGCTCTCCGAGTAGAGAGGCAATATGAGGCTGTTTATAGTGATGTCAAAATTGTGGAAAATTTGCTTATAATTGTCTTATTGGGCTAGATATGTGTTAAGGTGTATGGTATGTCAAAACTCCTTTTTGGCAGAGTGATTTACACATCATCACAACAATCAACCCCACCACCAGGTCAAGTCCAAACTGTTAAGTGATTGTATGATTCACATCAAGACATGGGTGTAAAGGCTGCGGATTAATCGTTAATCACTTGTCTACATACAGTTAATGTCCGGGATCAAAAATAATTTGGGGTTTATACATGTACTCTCGCTAGTTGCATTGAGCATGTCTTTAAGTTTGGCCTAGTACTGTGACATTCAAGGAACACCCAGCGAGTTTGAACATTTTTGCTTGATTGAATCTGAACAAACACTCATTGTTACTGTTATCTACTTTTAGAACCAGAGCTTATAGCATATTTATTTCCTTCCCCCACCTTTGATGTCCTATCTGTATTGCCTGTTTTTATGTTTTCTACTTTTTGCTAAATTTTTCCAGAATTTGTCTATAGAGGCCTGCTAAAAAATATTTGTTGGGCCTATTGTCAATGAAAGTAGATAGAGTTATACTGTAACTTCTGTCATATTGTTGAATATACAATCAACCCTTTTTTTTTTTTTCAATCTTTTTTTTTCTTTTTTTCTGAGGCATATTAATTTTTTTTAATGATAATACATTAAGTGTAGATTTCTGAACAAATTTTACACTGGAAACCTATATTTTAATAGAATGTTGATAACATTGACAATATAAATATACAGGTATATATATGTGTATTATCCGCCTCCGATTTGAGATGAGCCGTCTGTGTTAAAGCATTGGACAGCACACCTCAAATCAGAAGGCATGTATTGATGATAATTTTGTATTGTATTATGCTAAGTTTGTCATAATAGAAATAACCTATTATTTTCAATACCTGAGAAATAAGTTTATTATATAATCCATGCTCTAGCATACTGCTATGAATATGTATTAAATTAAAGCAAGACATAATCTAAACCTCAATCTCATTTTCAGGGGTGAAAATACCTATACATTTGCAGGACATTTCCAGAAAAAATTCAGATTGTCCTGTAAAAATTCCCAGAATTTAACATTTGTTTTATGTCCTGCAGGACAAAATTAGACAAATGTCTGGCAAAATATTTCAAACATTTTCACCCCTTGTTTTCAGTCCGTAATATCAAACTCAAAGCTGCTAACTGTATCATATATCAAACTGTGAGATGTGTGTTATTTTGCTACTTTATTGGTATATGTGTCGCACACTGATTCCTTCATGTATTGTAAAGAATTTAGTTTATAAATGGAATACTAGATAAGATAGTATATTTTATCAGATTGATCCATTAATTATAATACAAATTTGTACCATAACATTAATATCTTTGGTTTACAAGGGTCCATTTCTTTCAACAATTTCTGAGTTCAGTTAATAAGTGAAATAACATAATTATGTAACCTATCTGATTGGATTTAATTTTGAATACAATGTAGGAGTCATTTGGCTTTAAATTGAAGTTATTTGCATTTATAAATTCTGTTTAAGAAAACAAGATTCTTGGTGAAATTGACCCTAGACACTGACTATTATATTTATTGAAAGTTTCTTGTGCATGATGTATGTAACGTGATATGTATCGTTTAGAACTGATATGTTTTATTCTAGTCAATGGTAAACGATTCTAAGTATGTTATGATTTGCTACTACAGTAACATTCAGAATAACTGGTATAAATATTTTTTTTAGTAAATATATTACATCATAACTCTAAATGATTACCTAAATATGGTTGATCAAGAGTTATACCGATATGGGGTCTCACAAGAGTGCACTGAAAACGTTCAGTGTCCGAATTTGGCGGAAAGGGGGGGGGGGGGGGGGGGGGCG
>JARFOD010122890.1:0-14371 GCA_031763545.1 Mopalia muscosa
GCACAATTTTCACTAATTTTGGTTTTGACTTTATTGTTTAACAGATTCCTCAAATCTTTTAAACACGAATATAAATTTAGATTTTATAAGGAAGAAGTGAATTTCATCTCCCGCACATACCTTAAAATCTAAAGCTTATATATCATAATGAAACTTGCATGCCTCAATACAAGATAAAATGGTGTCCTTTGGACCATGGAACGGCTTACCAGTATTCATGCGTGGATACAGGCAATCCGTGAAAGCGTATGTGGAGATTACTAAAACTTTAATGGTTAATAATCTGTATGGATTCATATTTTCGTTTTCTTTTGCCGTAACTGTTGTACCTACCGGGGTTCTCTATTTTTATTTTCGTTTTCTTTCGTTCAAAGTTGTTTAACTGTAAACTATGACTCTCTACATGTTCTATTTAAGAAACGCCTGGCGAAAAGTTTAACAATATTTTTCGAAAATATAATTGCAACCCCGATAGATTATCTGCGGTTAGAATGCTAATAAAAACGCAAAACACTTTATGGATGGCAACTTCTCAAGCATGACAGAATAGACATTGAAACGTTGCATGGAAAATAAATGAGAAGTTGCCATCCATAAAGTGTTTTGCCTTTTTAGTTATTCAACTTCTAAATGCCATTCAAAGATGTTAGAATGCTGATAGCCTATGACCGTAAAGATATTCGTGGATCGGTTCATTTATACGACCTGTTCCTGCGTGCGCAGGTTCCTAAAATAGTTATGATTTTTTTCTTTTAACTGTACAATAAAGTTGAAGTTATGATTAATTGCTCAATATTCAAACCGTTATTTAATGAACAGCCCGGCCTGTGAAATATAATGTTAAAAGAGGATTGTCGACTCAAGCATACATAACCATATTTGCTATCTCGTTTGTAACGCGCAAACTCGAGAAAAACTTGTGACCCATAACCTGCGTGGTAATGACGTTTCTGTGGTGTGCTATCATTATTATAAACCAGATTAAAATTCCACAAAGACCTGATATAAGGTGTTATGTATTAAAAGAATCATTTTTTAATTATTTTTTTTTTGTTGGTGTAATTTAGCGTTTTCAGAAGACCCCCTGAAATATAGACAGTCTTGTTAATTGTAATCAAACAAAGAAAGAATCAAATCGCCTATTTTTTTTTTAATGATTTTCACACATGCAAACAAAAAGCTTTTTGTACAGATGTCCTTTCAACACGTTACGAATTATTCTTCACATAGATGGAATTCATTTTTACGTGAGTGAAATGTTTTTTAAATAACTTTACAAAGATGACTAAACCTATCAAATAGGCGGGATTCGTTTCTACATATGTAAAATACAGTCATAGACATCATATATTTTTAAAAACAATTAACAAATGTGGAATAAATATAGAAGTGATAAAACCCCTTGCCAAATAACTCGCATGATTGAATCAGATTGTGAAAAATTCGAAAAATTATACAGAAGTTTTTTTTTATGTTTATTAAAGTTTATCACTTACATATAAATATCACCAGATTCATGTCCCATGAGGCAAACGTCATTACTCTTATATGCAATGAATCTTTCCTGACAGTGGATTTCCTCTGTGTATAAAATAATGAAGGCGTATTGCGGAACTTAGGAATTTCTTAGAGTGTTTGGTTAGACATTGCTATTAAGTAGTTTCCGGTATCAGCTGTTTCCTTTTGCCCCTGGCCACTTTCTGTTTGCTTATACTGTATACAAACATACTATACACACTAATTACATAAGATTAGACTGTAGTAGTGGGGTGTGTCCCGAACTACTTCGCTGTTTATTTGCAGGCCAACCTTGCCTCAAGGCTCGTATGTCCTCAACTTCGAAGTAGTGCAATCTTTTCACTTAATCAGACCAATAGAACAAATTGAAGACAACACACATGATATATACAAGGGACAGGTTTGATATGGTGTGCAAATCGGTATGTTGCAACAGTGTTTATTTTGTCGAGATAAATATATCCTTAAAAGTTTATTTTTCTGTTTATTATGTGGACTATCAAACACCATATCTCGGAAGCGAAAACACAATGAACTGATAAGCTCTATGACAGAGTCATACTCCGAAACACATACTGCGTTTACTCTGGTAACAATGGATGCTAATCTAGGACTGGGTTTAGCCTGTACAAGTATCTTCTCACGTTGAGAAAGTTGTAGCACAAAATAACTTAAATACTTTTTAAATTAACTGTCCAAACGTCACAAAAATAAGTTATCATGCATACCTGCCTGAACAAGTGAATGAGCGATTTGTTCAATATTTGTTTGTTTGGGGTTTGGGCAAGGTACTTAATGATGATGTTTCACTCGTATCCCGACTTATGGTGATACGATGTGATCACCTGCCCAATGTGATTAAGGACACATATCTTGAGGATCCTGCCAAAATAACAACAATATGACCGGACGCAAAACCAAGATGCAACAATATCACCAGCTTCATGTTACCACTTCAATCTGGAGCGGCGTCTACATGGGCCATGCCTGTTCGCCAATCCAATTACCTTTCTATATGGAAATAAATACTGTTTAAATCACCACTTTAATCTAAGAGAACCACGAAAAGATCACGAATGTTCATCCGAGTAAAGCTGGTGAATCTTTATCGACGAGAAGCACTGGTACTGCGTTACTAACTTGGTGCAAATTTAATGGAGGACACTCTTTGGTTTCTTAACCGCAATGTTAATCAACGCGTGTATTTCTCATGTTAATTGTTACCAGATTTTTACATAGTGAATGCTACATGATGTTTTATAGCTTTTTTAGAATATTTTTTTATGAAAAGATAATGGTACGATTAAAGTTTTCCAGGATTGTATAAATAATGAACACAACACAAAAAAGTAAATAACTGATTCACTTCTTCAGTAAGTTGTAACGCAGCATTAACGGCACACAAACGTTTCAGACAGCATATCCGCATTAGCCATCCAAATCTTTGTGACCCAATATCCTGCAGGCAGAAACAATAGTGGCATCGGAAGGCTGATTTGTAATACGGATATCTGGCAAAATTAGAACGTTAATTTCTATTATATACTCCCTATTGTTGAATGATAATTTAGTTGGTTCACATTTGGTGGAAAATAATTCCACGTATGGAGAAATTCTTTGCAACGTATCTATTAGTCAATTTATCATATGTAATATAAGTGAAGAAAAATTTCCTATATGTAGAACAAACATTAATTCACTTAAGGGAAAATAAGAAGGCAAAAAACGGTGATTCGAACTCTTTTCTTCATATGTATAATAAATGTACGCATACAATTGATTGATTGATTGATTGATTAATGTTTTAGGCGGTGCTTTAGAGTATCTCACTTTCAGGACGGTTGTGTTTTCCAACAATAATTCACACCAGCACATCCATTGAATTTTGAGTGTTTGAAAATATTGGAAAGTTAATATTTCTTAAGCGCTAAGTAAAGACAGCAATGCTACTCTCCAAACAAACTGATGTTTGTTTGGCCATAAAGGATTTTCTTTAAACACAATGCCAACATATGCATGACAAAAAGCTCTATCGTAAAAAAGACATTCTGCAACAAAATCCAACTAATTGGAGACCTCCTTTGCGGAATTCTTAGTCAACAGGAATTACAGCAATTATGTTTGGCACAGTTTCACGTAATTGTTTTGTTGATCATGTCATAACCTCAATTAGCGTAATAACATGGTAAAATGGGTCTATTTTCTCAGAGTCGTTTGCGTATTTATGTTATACTATACAAAAGGAAAACAACAGTTATCAGTAAAACAGTTGTCTGTAAAAGTCATTGATACAACCTCGTTATCGGTTTATGACAAATGCTTGTCTCGTGTTTCCACGTTCAGAACGAGAATACCTCATTCGTCGTTAATCACCATAATATATCTTAGAGACGTCACTCAAACCTAACGACTTTAACATTCTGGGTTAAGGAGGGAAGCTTGCTCCGGAGTGTTATCTTCATATGCAGTCCGTCATCCAGTGCGATTGTTTTCACAGATAATAAGAGTAATGAAGAAAAACAACAAAGAGAAGTACAAGTGAAATACAACACGCTTTGGAGTTTAAGTAGCTATACTATACCGTGGTTGTTATACAGGGAAAGAAGAAGATAAAGTTAGTTGATGGTCACAAAAAACGGGAAGCACGAGTTTGTTTGTTTAGTGTGTGTGTGCGTGTGGGTGTGGGTGGGGGATGGGGGGTTGGGGGGAGTTATGGGCAGCAAAATTGCTCAAGTTTTACATGGACGGCTCAAAATGGTTGCCACTGAGAAAAGTATTATTGGTCTCTACTTCCTACGTCGAGACATTGACTCCAAGACAAACCCGGGCCATCCTGTTAAGCACTTTGTTTCATTTGTTGATCTCCAGATGTTGGCAGAAATCAAACCGCGATGGATTGGCTTGACATACGACAGTTGTCTTAGTCTCGCCCAATATAGAAACTCTCGCGAGAGTACGAATTATGACGCACACAAAGAACAACAATTTAATCCAAAATATTATATCCCATGTTCCCCATTATAGAATAACGGAGATACATTTACTTAGTTGGTTTTTAATTGTTTTGACTTTGACACACGTGTCTTTACTAGTCGTATGCGCCCGTACATCATTAACGTTGTAAACACAATAACTTAAAAACAAATTCATCGATTAGCCTCAAACATGTAGCCTCATGTTGATACCGAGAAGTATGGGACAGTACATTTCAAACCCCCGGAAAACAAAGTGACCGTCCTTGGATATTTATAAAGTATTTGTGATTCTGTATGTGTTGCAAACACGGTAACCTGAAAAAACGAATTCAATCTTGGAGTGTGACTTCCTACTTCTGGGAAGACCGATGGAATGGCATTTCACCGAATTCCGCAAACACCATCAATAGGGCCACCAATTTACGAAAGTCGAAAATAATCACTTCTGTATACATGTTGTGTGATTCGACCAGGGCTGTGGTCATGCTTTTCATCCCTTAAGTGTGGCATCTGCTAGCTGCTCAGTTTTTGCATATTTTACCATAGTTATACCACACAAAAAGGTCTACTTATGAATATAACTGGTGGTTTCGAGGACTAAAACGGCAGACATGTGTTTCAGCGCACGGTCTATTCCGGGGGATACAAATATTAAACTTTAGCAATGCATTTCAGTCCGTATGAAATTAAATACGATTTGCATTATTGTCATAGTAATCAAAATTAACTCACAGGCAACGGTTAACTATGATTTAAATAGTTCCTAAAATTTGTTTAAAATATCGGACCTTACTGCCTCAATCAAAACCGAGGGTGTATCCACAGTTCGTAACACCAACAGGTTTTGCCTTATATGAATATCTATTAATTTAATCCACGGTGTGCTCTCGAATAACAGCATGGCCCATAGCTAACCTTCCGAATAACTCGACAACAGATTACAGAAATCCATCTACGATCTGGTTTTAGTTCTTAATTGGAAGGTAAGTGAAAACACTATAGCCGACACTAAGTTTGAGCCTTAACCTAACCCGGTTTGTCCACTTTATAAACGGGGTCCTTACACAACATCATGAAAGACGTGATACCTATTTAAACAAATTTTCACAAGCTTATAAATTTGTGTTGACTTCTCTTTCCAATCGACATAACATTTTAAATGCAATGTTTGGGCCTATACGATTACATCTTTAATCCTGCAGGATAACGGTCATTATATCAAAGTTTTGACGTATCGTTATGTTAAAAAAAAACACATTAATTTTTTTTAAAATGGGTGATGTGATGGAAATTGATACAGCAGACACTTCTTTGAGATACAGTACCCTCTTAGAATATGGGCCTAATGGAATCATTTTATGTTATGGCTCCACGGAAACTGTTAAGGTTCCGTTTTACACCCTAGCTCACAGCAACTGTTCCGAGTATTTTGTTCATTTCTTCTTATATTAAAGAACCATTTATCTCGTGAGGGTTCCATATTGGACCATCCACTTTTCTACAGATTCCTCCAAAGCAACATTATTCCTATTGAGCGTGGCGTTAAAATGATACTAACTGAACTGCCTCTTTGAAACGCATTCCTGTCCGAGTGTACTATAACACCTACAGCATAGACGATTCAGCACCAGGTTGTATTCAATGTTAGATGATATCTCTTATAAACTGTTATAGCTCTTTGAGTCTATAAACTTGGCTGAGATCTGTCAACGCCAGCAATTTTCGGTCACATGATACCTGCCAGTCGCTGTTTTGTTTCCCGCGCTTTCATCGGTCTGAATGCGATTTGCTAAACATGCCAAGCTCTGCGGTATACAAACGATTTTTCCTAAAGAATCACATTATATTTATACTACGCTGCTTACACAAACAGACACGTAGGCCATCGTCCTACTGACGGTATGCTATCTTTAAGCTTTACAAAGTAGAGCTAGGATTAGGGTTTTGTTTTAATGTTTTAGGGTTACTTAAATCTAAGACTTAAAACAAAATTTTAATTCTAGCTCTAGCTCTAAGAATCAGATACTCTTTGGTTCTTTAAACCTTTAATGTATTAAATAATACAACAAGTCTTTTTAGGTTGTTTTTGTACGAATGTAAGGGTTAGTGTTAGGGTTCGGGTAGGTTCAGTATTAACCCTGGCCCAGAAACAATAGTCCACGCTCTGTCTTACAAGAGCGACGTACCGTTTCATCAAGATTCTCATCAGGGTGCAAGTTAATGCGATATAATCAAGTGGTCAATGACCTTTCATCACAAGATAGATATCAATGCCAGCCCTCTCAGAGTTTTATCTGGTAATAATATTCACTATTCTAAGAAACCCGAGCCACAACACGCAATATGAGTTTAGTCTTGTCGGCACACATGTAATTGGAACTTGTTTTAATTTTCTGATTGGAAAGGATAGTGATCAAACTGCACGGAGTTTTTTGCTATGAATATTGCACTTGTGTTTCATAGAATTGTTACTATAATCAAAGAATGGTGGATTATAAAACGTATAGGGTAATAAGCCTTTCTGCTCAAATGGCTAATTAGATCTTAAGATTTGTTGTTGTTCCGGTTTATTTCTTGAGATTTATTTTTGTTTGGATTTATCTTTTTCAACGAGAAGGATGTGCGGGAGGAATGCGGGGGGGATTCTACCAGATCTTGGAAAACCACACAAAACAGATGCGAAATTTCAACGTGACAAACAAGATCTTTTTCCACGTACTTCTACTGACTACATTGCTTGAGGCGAAGCAGAATTGTAGTCAATAATCCATTGGACAGTTGTCATCCTTAGGAAATATAGGACTGAATTCACCGCAACTTTCCATGTAAGCAGCTGTATTGAACAGGAAGGCTACATAACACATTAAAAACCTGTAGTTCTTATCGTTAACGTGTTCATTTATCTGATGTTACATCAACAAGGTTTAAATCCCAATTATAGATCATCGGCCAGTATTATTATGAAAGCCGCCTATATTGCGTGCACTCTAGTCCACTCCGTCTTGTAAGCACTGACACAGCACAAAACACAATGCAACCAGTCTGGCCGCAGTTAACAAAAGTATATATATACAAGATGAGTTATATATGACATCTGACATATATTAACTATTTCGGGCGTCTAAGCAAAAGTAATATGATACGGTATGAGTAATCTTCAAGCTTCACATCGACTCTCTGTGTATAACTGGGAAATCTTGTTATTTTTTTGTAGCGGTCTGTGTCTCTTTCCTATTCTATTTTTCACATCTCCTACACCAACTTATATGGAGATATGGTTTGTTAGCCGGATGTCAGAACCATAAATAATATCGATGAAAATATATTGTGATGTGTTAGTCTTTACCAAGCACATATAAAACCTATATGAAAACGTTTTACATTTAAAGATGAGTGCGTTTTAATATGGAATTATTCACACTATGTTTTACTCTTTAAAGTATATTAATATTTTTGTATTCCCTATTTATTATCACAGTTATTACTATGCTTTATTATGTCATATTTTGCTGTGGTAGTCATAACATGTTTAGTTCTATTTCTTCAAATTACAAATGACATGAACAGATGATTAAATTAACTGTTATACAATATATTCAGATTCCGCAATTCGTTGCTCGATGTGTCGGGCGAATTTCCAAAACTTATGTAAGAGAGCGATTGTGTGGGTACATGAATAAACCAGACAGATCTAGCGCAGAGTTAAATGTCAATCTCCATCGGTTTAATAAATAGACTTCTACATAAACAAAAACTCCTCAAATAATGGCACATGTCGTTAATATTATTACCGGTGTTCGTCAAGGTTAGGTTTATATAGCCCACCTCTAAACATCTAAATATATTCAGACACTTTCGTATGTTCATTACACACCAGGTTATTAATCACGGGAGAAGTGATCGGAGAATGTAACTTACAAGGCAAGCTCTTCCCGTTAAAAGAATTACTGTGTTTTCTCTAGATAACTTGTGACATACAGAGAAACCTTGCCTGTTATCTCGAGTCATAGGTCTGGGTAATATTTTTCTTAGCGCTGATAGTTTGAAGCCTGATGAATTATGTCAGTTAGTTAATAAATCTCTCTTGAATAAGTTGAGCTCTAAGCCTACACAGCAGTGCACTGTTTAGCAGATTGCGGAAGAAAATGAGAAACTTTTTTTGAAGTAAATGTAACGCGTGTCGGCAAGATCTATGCAAGGCTTCTTTAGAGCATCTCGGCCCTTCGGGTATATATAGTATGTTCTGAGTGTATACTAGTGCACTCTTCACTTAGCATTGAAGGAAGATTATTTGTCCAGCCTTCAGCTTAATAGGTGTTGCCATTGTGGCTTACCTATAGAAGCATACCATAGCTGTGTATATGTAGTAAAGAACTATGAGTATATCCTATTTGATATGGAAGGAAATTTTTAGAACTTGTTCCGCGAATATCGGCCGTTATTTTCCCAGGAATCCTAATCCAGTGTTATTTTTTCGCCAACAAAGTTCTGAATTCAAACAGCTATATCGACCCTATATTTCATACCACTTATATTAAAATCGCTGTAAGGCGAAATGATAATATTGGATGAGACTGGATTTCTGGTAATTAGACTGTGTAAAATTGTCCTGAACGCTAAGGGATTACAGAGACATCAAGTTTTTTCGACAAAAATAACGGAAATTGGCCAGAAGAGTTTTCAAAGTTTTCATTCCTGGAACGATAGGATTTGGCCTTAGCTGTAGTGCGGACAATGCGGCTATGGTACCCTTAGCTTACAGCGGCTATGCTATTTGATATTGGAGAACACCATGGTCACTTACGTGAAATTGGCCAGAAGAACTCTCAAAGTTTGCATTGCATGAACAGATAAGACTTGGTCATATAACCAATAATGTAGCCATATGGCATATGGAATACACCTACCATACCCTTAACTGATATTTGATATTGGAGAAACCCATAGTCACATACGTGAAACACTCTTGACCACGGCGTTGAACACTTATCAATGTGTCCATCGGTCACCAAGTTGGTCAGCTAAAACATTCACTCACAAAAACATAGCACGAGTTTGAATCTAAATTCGCGCTTGTAAAAAATGTTGATATGAAAAAAAATCTCCAAGTTAATTGAAGGTGTGATAAATCCCAGCAAACCCGTTTCACAACAACAGATCTGGAATAATAGACAATCGCATCTGGATCTGGGTGACCTTGTTTAAGCGGCGTATGACTCAGAGGAAGCTATTTTCGATAGCACGTATGAGGTTGTCTAACTTTATTTGTTGATTCTCTTTTCTTGGAGATATACTGACAGGTGGATCTAGTAACAATACACCAGTCTATGAGCCTTGAAAACACAAAATGTTTACATCTTAAACACATTTGTGTATCCCTTACGTCACAGACATGAAGTCACACACAGCTGCAGCACGCGATCAAAGCACGAGACAAGATGCAACACAAGTTGTCATGGTGACTGACAAACAACAGATAGGCGGGGAAATAAATGACTTTTCCACAGAAGTGATGCAATGGATAAAAAAAACCAGGTCATATATTTAGATGCTCATGCATATCCTGTTTAGACAAGTGGTATTGTCTAAAGCTAATTTTGCGCAACTTTGCATAGATCGCTGGAAATTGATGTATTAAAAATTGTTTCAAATAAATTGTGTCAGTGGATTATGATGTTGTGATAAAACAATTTGCATCAGATTAAAATAACAGGATCGTCCAACTATGATTAATGTTTGTCTTGTTGCAGGGCTGGTTACACCAGTTGCCAATATTTAGGAATTAGGACCTTCCTGGTATATCCTACATTTGTCAACAGCTTGATTTGTTTGTTTGTTTGATTAGGGTTTAACGCCGTACTCAAGGTATTTTTCACTTATATGACGACGGATTATCCACTTCACACCAACTTATTACGGTGGAAAACCGGGCGAAAAACCTCGTAAAAACCATCACCGCGAGTGCCTGAGACACAACATGTGACTAGCTCATATACCTGATGGCCCACAGGCGGACTTGATCCGGTGAACGGTACACCGAAGCTGGTTCAGTTTCTTAGCCCGCGCGCTACCACTAAGCTACGGCTGCGGGCCTTTAAAAGTTTGAAGTCTATATTAATGGCTGAATGTTACTGTGGTAAAAGTCACAATATACCACAATAGAGGAAATGTTATTTATTTTTATAACGTCAATAATCCAGAAATAACAAAGTTATGTTTTTTTTTAATTTTGGCTTTGGGCGTAAAGTGAATGAAATAACATTAAATAAAGCGTTAAACCTCGCTCAAACAAGTTAAAGCTCGAATTTCAGCTTAATGTCGTTTATAGGATAAAAGATTGGAATTTTGTGAAAGTTTTAGAATTTCGTTTAATTCGTCCTTATGTGATTGTAGACTTCTTTTACCTGGGTGTGTCTGCAGCAGATCACGCTGAATGTAGATCTGACCTTTGAACACTCCGAAAGAGAACGATGCAAGGTATATAAGGGAGATCTTTCGTTCATTCGACTTTCACAATTCCAAAGCCGTTGCACAGAAAATCAGTGGATATAAGAGATACAAGAATGAATTTTCCTTGCGCTCGTTACGGATATTTCAACGCTGTTTGCGTGATTTCGTTACCGTCCCCTTTGATCAGCGTACAAGCAGCCTCGTACTAGAATATCTTACTCATTCATTATTGATTACCGAGGCTAGAAATCAAAAGTCGAAGTCGGAAGCCATTGGTTAAGGTTGTAAGCCCACACGTCCAGGTCCTACTGGTGTGTTAATGATTAAGATGTCGCCACCGTTGGAGTGATTTACAAATTCAAAAGTTTGCAAGTGTTTTGGAATTAAATTTTTTTACTCTAAATAAAATGTAGTTCAGGGAATCTAGCAGACATGTCCCGGAATGATACCCACGACCGTTAAAGTAAGAACAAATTTGCTAGAAGTGGACCTCAATGCCGGTCACCCCACCCATACAGCATATCGGCAGGACTTGTCGGCTATAAGGTTTGAAGTGTATCTTAATTGAGGTAGCGTCATGTTATTTAAAGTCGGTGACTTCATCCCAGGTTTGGGGGCTGAAGGGGTATTTTCGAGTAACATCGAAGAGGGAAAGGCTGAAAAGTCGTATACACGGATCATAATTATATACAAGAAGAGTAATTAGCCAAACTAATGTTTGAGGGTTTTTTTTGTTCAAATTTCTTTCGACTTGCTTCACGAATCGGTAGATATTTTTTTGCTTCTATGGAATTCTTCACGGTATAATTCGCTAGGCACGCATGCCTACACGTTCCGGGATGGGGTGGTGGAGAAAGGGCCGTCGGGAGGCGGGGGAGGGGGTAGTCTGTATCAGTCAGACGGGCTGGGAAAGATGGCACACAGCACACCTCTGACAGGTTATTAGTTCTTGGCCGAGATGGCTAGGCTTTCATTTCCAACATTTAGTTTCATGTACTCCTCTTTTTTAACCATTAGAGCAGATAGCACGCAGAGTTCCTTTGATAAAACTGAAGCATAAACACAAACTGTTCTCGTTTAGAACCAGTTTAATCTTGAGCGGCTTATCGCGTGAAGTGTTTTTGACTCCGAAACTTTTATGTTTCATAAGAGTTAAATTGAGGCGATATTAACTTTGATGACCTCGCGTTAATGAAATATATCTATCTGATTTCCTTCTACATTATGTAATATGGACCAATCCGTAATAAGCTTGACGCTGTTGATTACAGATAAGTTTTTTCTGTATAACGTTAAGACACCAACAAGCAAATTAGAAGTTACGTCATTTTGAATAGCGTCATTCTATGTCGAGTGGGACCCACTTTCACAGTCCACTTATACTCAGTGGCCTGTTGCTCGAAATATTCATTGTCGCTAACACCAGATTAAATCGCTAATAGCGGATTAGAGATAAACTTTAACTAGACGTGACGTCATTTAATAGAGGATTAAATTGAATTATTAACCTGCCATAGCTTATGAAAATAACGTCATTGTTACCATCTATGCCATTTTGTCACTCCCAATGCTTGACCCTTATGACCTCACTAGAAGTATAATACAATACATAGACAGATGCCACAAAAATTGATATTATCCAAATAAACTTTATTTGAAAAGAGCATAATTTATATTACACAATAAGCAAAACATACATTTAACGTTCAAATTGCTTGAACTCCACAGAAATATTCAAGGTATATGTTTTAAATAAGACGATTTGACACGCGGCTCCCAGAACTACTAATTGTCGTCCACATCCGAACAGTACGTTATTTTCATATAAGATACTTTGTGTCTACACAGTATTGTAGGAAACTGGACGATTTGTTAAATTGATTATTTCCTAGATAACTCTCTAAAAGTTAATGGGCACCATAACGGAGCGCCACCTACATACGGCGAAAATGTACGTTCTTTTATCTGATTTATCTGAATTCTCGAAATAAACAGTGTATATACTCTCTGGAAGGTTGTCCAGTCCAGTTGAATGAACACCATTATTCTAAGAATTTACACTTTATAATATATCAGCGTTAAGCGGCCACATCATTTTGATGAGAAAACACAGGAGCATTTGTGACTTGTAAATTTCGAGTTATTCGCGAGAAGCCTTTCAAAGCAAATATAACACTGTTGACCATCTAATTGAAACAGATTCATTATTTTTGATAACTGAGCTACTCCGTGATTGCCGTGAATAACTCAAACAGAAGGTAGTCTACCCTTTTCACCACCAAACCATGTTTAAATTTGCCTTACAATTGTATTAAATTAACAGACCTTAATCTACGCAAACTTTACAACGAAATCACGTGACCCATAAAGAAACTGCCTTGGTTTGGGCTTCAATCCGAGTTTTGGGAAACTCATGCACGAGTGAAAGACATGGGTTGAAACAGTACTTATTATATAAGAAAACTGGTGTATCAAATTACAAACACATTACAAGGATCAAAACTTCAATGTTTATTGTCAAACTTGAAGTCGTGATCCTTAATAATATGTTACAAAAAGCATAGTGATGTTGTAAATAAATGCCAACATACTACACCTTGTGTAAACAAACTAAATCTACACATATTAAAAATTATTTCTAGCCTATTGAAGATGTGGCACACTGTAAATATATATTGTTTAAACATGATATACGTCAATGGCAGTGAAGTTTACATATAACTTAGGGTTTCAATGAAATGTTCACATATTGCACTTGTTTTAGAGTTCTTTCATGTATAAAATACGCCAGGTATAATATAATAGAAATGTCATTGCACTGGTAATCCCCAGACATTATTCTGCGCCACCCACATCAATCACATCGCGGGTGACTTTCGGTGTAGGTAGGCAGGGCGCATGTCAACAGGATGAACATTTTCGTTTTAAAAAGTCCCGTCAGCGACTGTGTCGTAGATATGAATAAACATATTTGAAATGAAGGGGATAAAGATGGATATAAAACAAAGATTGATGTATTGGGCGTGAGAAAGTCCATTTGTTCCTGTGAGTTGTTTCTTAACTCTTTCTCTGGACAATATCCCCCTCTACGTCAATTCCAATGATCTTTGACTCGTCTGCGTTCAATTTGATTTCACATCGGCCAATGTCCTTAAGGGGGTCCTTCTTTTTCTTGCTGTCTTCCAGAACGACATTTTTAGGATCGTCGTCGTCAGCTTGTATGATAATCCTCAACGACGTATCATTGATAAACATATGCTGATGGACAACTTTATACTCCTTAAAATCTGAGAAGAAAAGCAAATACAGTGCATTCAGGGGTATTCAAGCAAGTTAATCTTGTCACATGAATCAAATGCAATAAATATATTTGTGTTAAGGTCGAGAATAAAATCAGTGGTGCCTGGCCCAGAGACCGAACTCCCTCA